>PVHP010029681.1:0-15543 GCA_004024765.1 Zapus hudsonius
CCCTAGAAACACACGTCAAAGGGTTTAAATCTCCCCAGGACCTCATTTTGACCTCTATCAGAGGCAAAGATCCACCTCACTGTTAGAGAAACTCCAAGAGAGAAGACAGAGCAGCAGGAGACCAGATTGCAGCAATGTGAAATAAAGGGGAGGTGGCGGGCCAGGGTGTGTGTTTTCATGTTGAATTCTCGTTGTTTTCAGTCTTGTTTTCCGTGTATGGTAGGCACCAGTACAGGCACTGCATGCGACGGAAGCTGGGCGCAATGGGAGAGGAAAGGGTTAAGATTCAAGGTTGGGTAGGACAAGTGAAACAGGCGTTATTTCTGTCCACTGATGGACTGCGATATAGACCGGGGAGGGATCATGTCTAAAAGGTATTCACGCTGTCGGTCTGCCAAACTGGGGGCTTTGTGTCCTCCAATGCCAGTATTCAAGTATGCAATGTTGACGCCTAGATACAGGAGACAAAAGCGGAGGGCAAGTATTAGAAGAGAAAATGACACTGTCTTCTGTCCTACCCTGGGGCTGTGGAGTTAAGAGATGGGGAGAAAATATTAGAAATTGCCTATATCAGTCCAAATGCAGCTAGTTTAATTTTAGTAGCAACTATAATGTTACTCCCAAGCTTTAAGGAAAGAGTTCTTCCGGAATTTCACCAAGAATAATTTTACCAAGAATAATGAATAATCTTGTTGACAGAAGAAAAACAGTGGTAAGAGAAACATGATAAAGACAAAGAGAACCAATGAATGCTCTGCTCTGATTGAGGGCCACTGACTGTGGTGAAGCATCTGAGGATCCTGTAGGTCAAGCTGCTCTGCGTTAGGCCCAATGAAGGCACACTAGAAATTCACTTTAATGGTAGGAACTGAGGCATTTTCACCACCAAACTTTTAGTGCACTATGGCTGGTACTTAATAATGATTTAGCAAAGATATACCGAATAACAAAAGAGTATAAATATGCATAAGGAAAGACCAGAAACTAAAAGAACACTGAGCCAGCGGGGGATGTGAAAAAACTGTAAAGATCTGCTTAAGATTGTGCATGTTCTAATCCCAGCAACTGGGGAGTAGAGGCAGGATGAGTTTGAGTTCAAAACCAGCTTTGGCTACATAGCAAGCAAGGCATCTCAAAAAATAAACCAGGGCCAGGTGTGGTGGTATACACCTTTAATCCCAGCAATCAGGAGGCAGAGTTAGAAGATTCATTGCGTTCAAGGCCAGCCTGGGCTAGAGTGAGACCCTATCTCAAAAAAAAAAAAAAAAAAAAAAAAAAAGGGGGGGGGGGAGCTGGAGAGATGCCTCAACAGTTAAGACACTTGTCTACAAAACAACAACCTGAGCTCAATTCCCCAGCGCCCACATAAAGCCAGATGCACAAAGTGGTTGCATGCATCTGGAGTTCCTTTGTAGTGGCTATAGGTCCCTGGCACATCCATTCTCATTTATTCATTCTCTCTTTCTGCTTGCAAATAAAATTATTTTTTTAAAAATTGGGGGCTGGAGAGGTTGCTCAGTGGTTAAAGGTGCTTGCTTATAAAGCCTTGTGGCCCCTGGGTTTAATTCCCCAGTACAAATGTACAGCCAGATACACAAAGTGGTACATGCATCTGGAGTTAGTCTGCAGTGGCAAGAGACTGGTGTGCCTGCTCATACTACCTCCACTCCTTTCTCTCTCTCTGCTTGCAAACAAATGACAGAGAGACAAACAAACAAGAACTTTTTAGGGCTGGAGAGATGGCTCAGTGACTAAAGGCCTGATGGCCCAAGTTTAATCCCCTAGTACTCAAGTAAAGCCAGACATACAAAGTGGTGCACGTGTCTGAAGCTTGTTTGCAGTGGCACCCATGCTGTCTTTCTCTCCCATCTCTCTCTCAAATAAATGAATTAAAAAAAAATAAACCAAATTAAAATAAAGAATTATGCACCAACTAGTCAACCCCTGAGATAAGTTTCCAACCAATCCCTCTTACCTGGCATACCAAGGAGACCACCTGGCACAGATAATTGGGGTGCCTGTGCAAAGTTTGAAAGCATGGAGCGGGCTGATGTGGGTATACCACGCTGTAGGCTGCTCTGGGGCTGTGGAGCCTGCAACAAGGAGACAGTTGATACAATCTTGCCATGGAAGAAGGTTAAGTGGGAGACAAAAACCCAGCAGTCAAAGAGCAGTTAGATACTACACAAACTGGAAACAAGGCTGATGAATCCTCAAGAGAAAGCAGGGTCAGGGTTGACAAGCTCCTTACCTGCCGAAGTGTATGATGTCTCATTATGGTCTCCTGCTTACTGACACTGGACACAGCTGGAGCTGCAGTAGGGGAAAGTGCTGCTTGCTGCTGTAATCGCTGCTCAATTTCCTGTTGGGAGCCATCATATCAGACTGGGCAGGACAGCACCTAATTTCCTAACTAGAAACCTAGGGGGTCTTATTTCTCTAAAGATGCCAGCTAGTTAAAGGAATACGGAAAAAGCAAGAGTTTGGTGGGGTGTCTACACCGAGCTCTCCAGGTATAAGCAGCCAATGTTTTACTGGTTGAAGGTATTTCCCCTTCTCTCCAGAAAGTTGGCTTTGAGGATGGCTAGAGGAAGCTGGATGGATGGTGGTGATGAACTGGCAAATGTAATTAATTAGAGCTGATGGAAGTACTTAGGTTTTATTTTTAAGGAGATTCATTCATTCATTTATGCATGCATGTATGCACACACAAACTTACATATGCAGTACTGGGCCTTACATGAAAGGCAGGTGTTCTACCAGTCAGCTCACTTGTCAGCCCTGCCATGTTTTTTGATTCCTGCCTATCTTCTAGAACTCATGAGTGAAAATTGGGAAAGAGATCAAACTTTTTTTTTTTTTTTTGGTTTTTCGAGGTAGGGTCTCACTCTAGCCCAGGCTGACCTGGAATTCACTATGTAGTCTCAGGGTGGCCTTGAACTCATGTGCATCCTCCTGCCTCTGCCTCCCGAGTGCTGGGATTAAAGGCGTGCACCATCACACCCAGCCAAGATTCAAACATTTTAATATATATTTTCCCTGAAGAATATTCTTACTCTATAGCTATTATAGGAAATGTTTATATACATCTATCACCATTAATTGTGACTGGGCTAAAGCCGTGTGTGTACACACACATATATACATACATACATACATACATACATACATACATACATACATACATACATACATACATACATATTGCAAGCAGACACAGAATGGGCATGATGCCAGGACCTCTAGCTACTGCAAATGAATTGCAGAGTATGAGACACTTTGTGCATCTGACTTTACATGGGTACTGGGGGAATTGAACTCAGGTCCTTAGGTTTTGCAGGCAAATGCCTTAACTGCTGGGTCATCTTTCTAGCCCCAGACTAGTTTATAATTCGTCTAACCACAATTTATTTGACAAGAATGAAGACAAGAACAAGCTGGGCGTGGTGGTGCACCACTTTAAACCCAGCATTTGGAAGGTAAAGGTAATAGGATTAGGGATTCAACTTGGCTACATAGTGAGTTCAAGGCCAGCCTGGGCTACATGAGATAAGAATTTCTTTATAGTCAGGCATGGTGGCAAATGCATCTTATCCCAGCACTTAGAAGGCAGAGGTAGGATTACCATAAATTTGAGGCTAGCCTGGGACCACAGAGTGAATTTCAGGTCAGCCTGAGCTAGAGAGACCCTATCACAAAAATTGTAACAACAAAAAAAATTATTTATGGGGGCTGGAGAGATGTCTTAGTGGTTAAGGCATTTGCCTGCAAAGCAGAAGAACCCAAGTTTAATTCTTCAGTACCCAGGTAAAGCCAGATGCACACAGTGGTGCATGTGTCTGGAGTTTGTTCACAGTGCTGTAGGCCCTAGTGTGCCCATTCTTTCTCCCCTACCCTCTTTCTCTTTTCCTCTGTCAAATAAAATATAATTTCTTAAAAATTCTTTATGGGCTAGAGAGATGGCTCAGCAGTTAAAGGCACTTGCTTGCAAAGCCTGATGGCTTGAGTTTGATTCCCCTGTACCTGCATAAAGCCAGATGTACAAAGTGGTGGTGCATGTATCTGGCATGCCCGTTTTCTGTCTCTGCTTGCAATATAAATACCTAATCAAAAATAGTCAAATAGCTGGGTATGGCAGCACATGCCTTAATGTGGGGTGAGGGAGGGGAGTATGAGGCAGTAGAATGAGTTCTAGGTCAGCTTGAGTTTGAGTGAAACCCTGCCTTGAAGAAAACAAACAAAAAACACAAAACAACAACAAAAATAGTAAAATGAAGGAGGCAAAGACAGAAAAACGGTGCGTGTGTGTGTGGGGGGGTGGAGAATCTAGGTTTATAGGTCCAGAGGTCTTGGGGATCACTTGGATAATTCTTACAAAGTAGAAGTAACGCCCCTTTAGGAAGAGAAGTCAGAATTCTTACCTGTTCCTGCTGTAGGGCTTTAACAAAAGCATTCTTCAGCCGGTTGGTATGTTCAGCTTTTAGAGCCTTTTTCTGGTTGGAAGTCATACACTGCTCGCACAGGATCTTACCATTCTTTTCTTGCTTCCAGTGCGGGGTGAAGTCTGTGCGGCACTGGGCACACACAAAAGGTTCAACCCGCAGAAGTGAGGCACAGCTTTTGCCTAGATATCAATAAAAATAATAATCAGTGTCTCCACATTTCCCATCTTTTACCAAATAGAGACTCCCCCCCCAAAAAAAACACCCCCACAATTGAATAAATACTTTTACTGGACTGTAAAATCACACTAAGGAGTTCAGATGGCAGTGCACTTTTACAAATAAGGAAACAGAGCAGGAGAAAGTCTTACCCTGGCTGTCAATGACACTCTGAACGACTTCTTCCAAGCCTACCATGTAGATGAACTCGCTATTAGCTGCACTAGGCAGGAAGTGAAGCAAAGGAGCGGGAGGTTTTGGAGGTGGTATCTCCAGGAGGGTCTTTTCCAGCTGTTTTCGAAGGGCCAATTTGGCTGCAGCTTGTGAGTTGGCAGCATCAGTCATGGTGCTGGGGCTAGGGAGTGGAGAGGACACTCTGTTCACAGTCCCTGGCTGGATGTGGGAGGCAAGGTTCATGTAGATGGCAGAGGACGTCGTTCGCTGACAGGGAACAGAAGAACTTGACTGCTGAAAAGAAGATGGGAAGAGGTGTCAGGTGGCTTGTATGTGTGTGTAGGTCAGAGGACAATTTCAAGTGTCATTCCTAAGAAATGGCTTCACCAATTAAGTTAGACTGGCTGGCCAGGAAGCCCCGGGTCTTCCTGTTCTCCCCTGCCTCAGTGCTGGAATTATAAGCATGCCACCTTTCCCAGCATTCCTCCCCCGCCCCTCTGAGGCAGGGTCTCACTCTAGCCCAGGCTGACCTGAAACTCACTCTGTAGTTTCAGGCTAGCCTAGAAACTCACATTGATCCTCCTAGCTCTGCTGGGATTAAGGGTGTGCACCACTATAGCCAGCATCCAGTACATTTTTTTTAAATTTTTCTTTTCAGTGCATTTTTAATGTGAGTACTGGGGATCAAACTCAAATCCCCATGCTTGTGAGGAAAGCACTTTACCAACTGAGCTATATCCCTAGACCAAGAAGACAACTCTTGCTTTTTTTTTTTTTTGGTTTTTCAAGGTAGGGTCTCACTCTAGTCCAGGCTGACGTGGAATTCACTATGTAGTCTCAGGGTGGCCTTGAACTCACGGCAATCCTACCTCTGCCTCCTGAGTGCTGGGATTAAAGGCGTGCGCCACCACGCCTGGCTTCTTGCTTTTATTTATTTTTTTTAGCAGAGGACATCATCTGATCCTAGCCTGGACCACTTAGCTTCTTCAAAATAGAAGTATTCTCCAGATGTGGTGGCACATGCCTTTAATCCCAGCACTCGGGAAGCAGAGGTAGGAGGACTGCCATGAGTTCAAGGCCATCCTGAGACTACGTAGTGAATTCCAGGTCAACCTGGATTATAGCAAGACTCCACCTCAAAAAAACCAAAAAAAAAAAAAGAGTAGTATTCAATTCATTCATTGAAAGAAAACTCTGGTACAAAGGGAAAAAAAGAATTGTGACACTTATGAGCTAAGACTGCAATAAGGAAAAAAAGCCAGAAGATTAAGGATACTTTCTGTTATGTATCCATTTGTTTCTTTTTGTGTGCATGTGCCACAGCAATTTGGGATGTTGGCTCTCGCCTTCCATCTTGTTTGAGGCAGGGTTCTTCATTGTTCACCACTGCCTTTCCCATGACAGCTGGCCCATGAGCTTCTGGGAGATTGCCTCCCTTCTTGCTGTAGGCATACTAGGATCACACTCCTTCCACAGTAGGAATCTTTTATGTGGTTCTGGGGAGCGTACTCATACTTCCATCGTGAACACTTTACCCACTGAGCCACCTTGCCAGCCGCTCCTTTTGCCTCTTTCTTATCATATATCTCCCTGTATCTCTGCTGTATAACCTCTCTCTTTTACCACCACTGTTTTTGTGTAATTCTTCAAAGCTTCCACTTTTGAGAATGCTCTCTAGTTAAGCTCCATTCGTATCACTCTTGTCTTATTTTCTCTATATACAAATCTTAATGCCTTTGGCCCTTTCAAAAAGAAAAGAAAACAAACAAACAAACAAAGATTTTTTTCTTTCTACATTAGAGCTTGCTCTTACTGGTTGATAACTGATGGCAGGATTCATATTGGGTGTTGTGGTGCGTACAATGCCAGGCTTCGGTGGGCCTCGTTGGCCCTGTAGTTGGGCTGGGTTTGGTGCAATAACACGTTGAGACATCAACATGTGTGGGAGGGTGGTATTGGCTGCTGAACGGATGACACTGTGACCCTAGAAGGATAAGAGAAGAACTAGTTACAGGTGGTACAATACCCCATAAAATGTCAAAGGACAACATCACTTACAATGCAAAGCTAAGCAGAACCACAGAACCACAGACGAACAGTCCATGAGATAAATTTATCATTACAATAAGTGCTGATGACGCAAGTAAGTAGTCTCTGGCTTTTTTGGTATGAACTATCTAATTAATCCAATATTGGTTAGATTGTGAGAAACCTAACCTAGAAAATCTTCTTTAGAGAAAGGAAACTAGAAGGAAGTTTAGGACTATTCATAGTAAAAACACCTCTATCATAGTCAGATTCTTTCCAAAGAAGTACTCAAAGACAGACAGACAGGGTTCTCGAACACTAAGATCTCACACTGGCTCACATACCTGTAATGTTCTCAAATTCTGAGGTTCAACCCCTTGGGCCCCAGGCCGGGAGGGAAGCTTAGATAAGCCCTGCTGTCCCACATGGGCAGGAGATGGCTGAACAATAGACGCTGCATTCTGTACAACTGGTGTCTGAGAGTGGAGAGAGAATGAGACTGTGAACAGGGCCAATAAATCAGAGGTAGAGTAGAACCTGGTATAGTTCTAGACTTTAAACCTTTCCTATTGACGAGGAAGAAGATTTAAAAATTGGAATTAATCTGGCTTGTATATATAAAGGTTTAGCAAAATTTTATTAAATTATAGATAAAATTTACCAAAAGTCATGACTGGGGTTAAACTGAGGCTACTGAGAGCTTCTGCCCATGAGAAGGAATAAGAGGGTAAAACCCCTACTTTTATTTTTTTTGAGATAGGGTGTCATTTAGCCCATGGCCTAGGCTGGCCTTGAACTCCTTCCTGATCATACCATCTCCACCTCCTAAATGCTGGGACCACAGTATGTACAACCATGCCCACTGAAGGTTTTTCTGATTAATGCCTAAGGAAAATAAATAAAAGAATGGACCACAAAGTTGAGTTCTATCTGCCTGGGCTAGTTCACTCTCAAAACAGTTTTTATTCCCTTTCTGCTATTTCCTTCTTTCTGGAGCGTATTACCTTCTGGACCACGTTCTCTTTCTGTAGCTGGCTCTGTCTCAGTTTCTTTAACAGCACCAGCCGGGCTTCTTCCAATCGGAGCTCATCCCTCAGCTGTTTGATAAGCTGCTGCCGCTCCTCAAGGCCTTTCCCCTGAGGAGACATGGAGACTGTCAGCTGCAGCAGTGGGGACCCAGAATCATTCCTGCAGGAGATGATCTTACTTTATAGGGAAGAAATCTTCATCTTCTGAAGTAGACATGTGACTGTTATTTTTATGTGCCTGGCATTCAGTAGGTACTCAATAATGTTTATAGAATGAGATAACATATAAATAACAATTAGTTAGGTTCCTTGCAAAACAGAAGATTAACCAAAGGGAAACATTTTTTCTTTTAAAATGTTTCTAAATCATTTAAAGCCACATTTGCAGGCTGAAGAGATGGCTTAGCAGTTAAGGTGTTTGCCTGCAACACAGAAGGACCTGAGTTTGATTCCCCCAGTGCCCACATAAAGCCAGATGCACAAGAGGATGCACATGTGTCTTGAGTTCATTGCTGGAGGCCCTGGCGCACCCATTCTCTCTGTGTCTGTTTTTTTCTCTCTCACTCTCTCTTAAATAAATAAATATTAAAAAATAAAGCCACATTTGCTATAGATATATTTTAAGAAAATAACAAAAAAAAAAACCCTCAAGAATCCCTTTATATACTAATTCTGTGGATAGTGTAGAGGGTATCTTTCCAGCTAAGCATTTACCTCCATTGTGAAGTTCTGTTTTTATTTTCCAAAGATAAACTATAGTGAGTATGAGTGCTTATATGCATGCTTTATTAAGCTATCATCTCTACTGTCTTCTAACAGATACTTTTTTTTTTCAATGTAGGGTCTCACTTTAGCTGAGGCTGACCTGGAATTCTCTATGTGGTCTCAGGGTGGCCTTAAACTCATGGTAATCCTCCTACCTCTGCCTCCCAAGTGCTGGGATTAAAGGCTAACAGATAGTTCCAGAAGGGACACACCACAGAAGAATCACTATAAAGAGTTTTCATCAACAGGTAGTTATTGAGATCCAAAAAGTAAGGGGAGTAAGATTAAAACACATCATTAATACACACACACACACACACACACACACACACACACACGTCAAAAATGAAATAAAAATTAAACAAAACAAAACTAAGACTTGGGAGTTAAAGAAAACAGACGAAGTAATGAAATCTTCCTTTGTTTTTACCTTAAACATTTCTAGGTTGGCTGCTTTGAGTCTTTCTTCCATTCGGGAGCTGGACCTGGGACTAGAAGCCTCATTGTCAGACAAAACAATTATGTCTGGGGAAGGAGTTAGCCTTCCTCGATCTGGATCACTAGACAAGAAAAGGAAAAATTACTGTATTTCTAATCAGTAAGGATTCATTAAAAAGTTAAGAAAACTTATTACAGTGAAAAAAAAAATCCAAGTGAACTTAAGTCTGTCCTAAATTTCCTAGAGAAAGGCAGTGACAGAATAAATTCAAGAATAAAAACAGCAAGATGTGATGACACAACTTAGCAAAATTACTTTTTCTAATATAAATGCCTTACAAAGATTTCAGGCACAGAGATATAATGATTGGCTTTAAGAATAAGTTATGAAAAGAAAAAGAAAAAAAAAAAGAGATGATGGGCCAGTGGTTAAGTCATTTGCTGGCAATGCCTAACAACCCAGGTTCAATTCCCCAGTACCCACATAAAGCCAGATGCACAAAGTGGTACATGCATCCAGAGTTTGTTAGCAGTGGTTAGAGGACCTGGCACACCCATATTCATTCTCCCCCCACCCACATTGACAATAAATAAGATTTAATAAAAAAAAAAAAAAAGAGGGCTGGAGAGATGGCTCAGCGGTTAAGGGGTTTGCCTGTAAAGCAGAAGGACCAGAGTTCAATTCCCTAGTGCCCATATAAAGCCAGATGCACAAGGTGGTGCATGAGTATGGAGTTCTTTGCAGTGGAGGCCCTAGCTTCTCCATTCTCTCTCTCTCTCTCTCTCTCTCTCTCTCTCTCTCTCTCTCCCTCCCTCCCTCATTCTCTCAAATAAAATAAAATATTAAAAAAAAATAAGAGATGAGAACTGGAGAGATGGCTCAGCAGTTAAAGGTACTTACTTACAAAGCCTGGTGGCCTGGGTTTGATTCCCCAGTACCCAGTGGAATATGTGTCTGGAGTTCACTTACAACAGCAAGAGGCCTTGGTACACCCATACTTTCAATCTCTTAAATATTAATATTTTATTTTAATCAATCAACCAATCAATCAATTAATGAATGAATTTGAGGGGGGGCAGATAAAAAATGGGCACACCAGGGCCTCCAGCCACTGCAAACGAACTCCAGACACATGTGCCACCTTGTGCATCTGACTTTACGTGGAATCAAACCCAGGTCCTTGGGCTTTACAGGCAAGTGCCATAACCACTGAGCAATTACTTCAGCACTGGGGAGGCAGAGGTAGGAGGATTGCTGTGAGTCAAGGCCACCCTGAGACTACACAGTGAATTCCAGGTCAGCTGGGCTACAGCTAGATCCTACCTTGAAAAACCAGAAAGAAAAAAAGAATATCCATATATATATATATATATATATATATATATATATATATATATATATAATTTACTTGTAAGCAGAGATAGAGATTCAGAGTGTGTATGGGCTCACCAGGGCCTTCAGCCACTGCAAATGAACTCTAGATGCATGTGCCACTTTGTGGGTACTGAGGAACTGAACCAGGGTCCTTAGGCTCTAGAGGCAAGAGTCTTAACCACTGAGCCATCTCTCCAGCCCCTCCTTGCTTAAAAAAAATCTTTTGGCCTGGGGTTCTGACCTTGCTCTTTGTACACGTGCTATGCGCACACACACATACACACTAAATTTATAACATATGAGTCTTAAGTATGAAATCCTTCTTACAGAGATTATTAAAAGTTCAACTTGCTGCTGATATCACTAGTTCTAATCCTTACCGGTGCCAAAAACAACAAGAGACTGAGTGGTGCAGACCTGGAATTCCAGCACCAGGGAGGCTAAGGCAGGAGGGACTGTGAGTTCAAGTCCAGCTGTGTTATAGCAAAAGCCTGGCACAAAAACAAAGAACAACAACAAAAACAAAAACAAACAAACAAAAAACTGTTTCTCTACCATTCTAAAATGTGAGTAGTGAGGCTCGACAGTTAAAAGTCCTTGCTTGTAAAGCTTGATGGCCCATGTAAGGCCAGATGCACACATCAGGAAGCCCTCTTTCTCATCAATAATGATAAATAGCCAGGTGTGGTGGCACACACCTTTGATCCCAGCACTCAGGAGGCAGAGGTAGGAGGATTGCCATGAGTTTGAGGCCACCCTGAGACTACATAGTGAATTCCAGGTCAGCCCGAGCTAGAGTAAGACGCTACCTTGAAAAACCATAAATAAAATTTAAAAATCCAATTATCATGGTTTATTGTCTATATTTGTATGAAGCTGTCAATAAAAAAAAAAAGGTTCCAGATGAACACACCTTTAATTCTAGAACTGGGGAGGTATAGATAGGAAGATTGTCATAAATTTGCGACCAGTCTGGCTTAAAGAGTGCTTTCCAAGGTGAGCCTGGGGCTAGAGTGAGATTCTGTCTCAAGCCCCTTTCTACTGCCCCCACCAAAAAAAAAGCAAGAGAAAGAAACATAACCATTCTCCATTCTTCTATTAGTCCAGCTTCTTCCACCCCCACCCCCAGGTAGGGTCTCTCTAGCCCAGACCTAACTGGAACTCACTCTGTAGCTCCAGGCTGGCCTTAAATTCTCAGATTCGCCTACCCCTGCCTCCTGGGTGCTGGGAGTAAAGGCATGTGCCACCAATGCTGTTTATTTTAATTAATATTTTATTTATTAATTTGAGAGAGAGAGAGAGAGAGAGAGAGAGAGAGAGAGAGAGAGAATGGGCCTAAGGACAAAAAGAGCAAGGTCAGTTGAAGGGTAAATGAACACTAAGAAGTAATTCTTATGTCTATCAGCTGTTTCTGAACTATTAATAAACTGAATGTCTTTAACCCTGGGACTGTCTATAGTGTGAATCACTGTCATGGCAGACTCAAATCTCATTTGTAAAAATGTGTGTGTGAGAGATGTGTACAAAGGAGTGTGTATGTAGAAATTCAGGGAAGTGGCATAGATGAAGGCATAATGTAGAAATTAATCACATAAAGATAATTTTCATCATGCCCATCTTCTCCTTTGTTTATTCAACAAAAACTGAAATTCCTAATAGACACTATGCTTCCTGGACTGATCTGCTGGATTGCTAATTAATATTCAACTTCCTGAAATGATCTAAAGGCTGCATTTTCCCTTCTTTTAGATGGTTACAGGATTAGAATGAAGAAATACATTAACCAGGCTATCCGCTTTCTAGTAACACCTTTATCTAGACACGACCAGTAAGAAATATAACTCAACATACTAATAAGCATGTTGAGCCACCCAGCTTCTTGGTTAAGTCAGATGACACAGATCTTCATTCAAGAAACTTTAGAAAGGCCTGGTGACTCACATCTGTAATTCCAGCACTGAAAAACTGAGGCAGAAGGATGGCCATGAGTTTGAGGCTAGCCTGAGGGTACTGTGTGAGATCCAGTCACCACCACCACCAAAAAACTACATATGAATTCCAGGTCAGCCTGGGCTAGAGAGACCCTATCTCAACAAAACAAAACAAAACAAACAAAAAATTTTAGGATGAAAAATGACCTCATTGGAATTTATTTCACTTTCACAACTAAGTTTCCTTCCTTCCTTTCTTTTTCTTTTCTTTTTTTTTTTTTTTGAGGTAGGGTCTCTCTCTCTAGCCCAGGCTGACCTGGAATTCACTCTGTAGTCTCGGGGTGGCGATCCTCCTTGCCTCTGCCTCCTGAGTGCTGGGAATACCTGGTCTCATAACTGTTTTCTAGAAGGCCTTATCCCCGAAGGAAGCTAATCTGAACCATACCTCCGCCTGGCACTCATATCCACAGGCTCATCATTGATGTTTTCTTTTCCTGGTCTTCCAGCAGTCCTGCTGTCTCCATGAGGCCTGAGGTTCCCATTTAGTTTCTCTTCATAACCCTTGACACCACCGCCATCTTGCTTCGTAGGTAACTCATGTGGCACCTCCAGATGTGCCAAATCTTTCCTTTTTAGTAGTGCCAACATTTTCAGACGTTCCATAGCCTCATGTCCCTCCATTTTGAGTCGTTTGGCCAAGACATCATCTCGCTCATCTGCCGGGTCTAAACTCCGCTTCAGTAGATTCAGGCGAAGAGCATCTTCTGTCATTCTATCCATCCTATGGAAAAAAAAACAAACCAAACCAAAAATACAGGTGAGATCAGAATGAAGCTCCTTAAATATGGAAATATGGAAAGAAAAGGTTATTATTCATAAGAATTATTCATGCATAAACATTTATATATTTAAGTTCAAAGTTAACAGGCTAACCTCCAATACTACTATATTGTTCTAGAACATTTACATTAAAAGATTTCTCAGCTGGGTGTGGGGTATGGTGGCACATGCCTTTAATCCCAGCACTCTGGAGGCAGAGGTAGGAGGATCACCATGAGTTCAAGACCACTCTGAGACTACACAGTGAATTTCAGGTCAGCCTGAGCTAGAGTGAGACCCTACATCAAAAACCAAAAAAAAAAAAAAAGGCATGCTCTCCTGCTACTATTGTCCATCTGAGGCTGGCCAGATAGTGATGTCCAAGCCTCTGCTTATGCTATTGTTTTCCCTGCCAACATGGAGCTTCCCTTTGAGTCTGTAAGCCAAAATAAACCCTTTGCTTCTTTCTACAAACTGTTTTTGGTCAGATGCTTTCTACTAGCAATGAAAAGACACTGAGCAGCGGGCAGAAATGAACATGACCATGGGTAGAAGGGTGGACAAAAATCCTGATTAAAAAGGATTCCTCAGAGGTACCTGCACAGTCCTGAATAGTCATTCCACACCTTTCTATGAAATGACAGCCTTTGCATGTCACAGGGTGCAGAGACTCCACAACTAGGAGGCTGAGATGGGTGGACCCTGACTTGCACCAGGCTCCAGCTCTACCTTAACTGCTAACAACATAATCTTAGTTAAGAAACTCATTGCTGGGGACTGGGCGATGGTTCAGTGGTTAAAGATGCTTGCTTGTAAAGCTTAAAGGTCTAGGTTTCAGCACAGGTTCAATTCCTCAGGACCCATGTAAAGCCAACTGTACAAAATGGCACGTGTCTGGAGTTTGTCTGCAGCAGCAGAAGGCCCTCTTTCTAGATCTTAAATAAATAAAATTAAATTTAAAAAAGACAGGCAGGCCTGGTGGCACAGGCACAGCAGGTGGAGACAGAGCCAAGAGAAAGCCAAAGCCTGCAGGCCAGCTAGCCTGGCACACACAACAGTCAGAAGGCAAGGACCGAGGTTGTCCACTGACTTCCATATGCATGCCATGCAAGTGCATGTGCACACACACATACAGTAGACAGATAGTCAATAAAATAAAATTTAGAGCCCAGAAATACACTCTAGCATTTATAGTCAACTGGTTTCCAACAAGAGTGCCAAGATATTTCAGAGACCAAGGATAGCATGCAAAACACTATACATAAAAATTAAGCAATACTAGGGCTGGAGAGATGGCTCAGAGGTTAAGGCACTTGCCTCCAGAGCCTAAGGCCCCGGGTTCAATTCCCCAGGATCCACATAAGCCAGACCCACAAGGTGATGGCTCTGGTGCTCTCTTGCTCTCTTCTCTCTCTCTCTCTCTCTCTCTCTCTCTCTCTCTCTCTCTCTCTCTCTCTCTCGCTCTCTCCTTGAAAAGGAATAAATAAAATTTTAAAAATTTGCTTATTTTAAAAAAATTAAGCAATACTAAAACAAAACCATAAACATAAGGGCTTAAACTACAAAATTCTGAGAATTTATTTTTATTTTATTGATTTTTCAAGGTAGGATAACCTGGAATTCACTATGTAGTCTCAGGGTGGCCTTGAACTCACAGCAATCCTCCTACCTCTGCCTCCAGAGTGCTGGAACTAAAGGCACGTGCCACTACGCCTGGCTGAGAATTTTAAAAGAGAAATCTTTGTTACCTTCAATCAGACAATGATTTCTTTAAAATCACAGGCCAAGAAGACAAAAGATAAATTAGACTTCAAACCCAACCAGGAATGTGACAGCTGTGCTGGAGAGCATTGGAGAGCACTAATACAGCATACTCCAGGCCCCGATCAACCCCCAGCAGGTTTAAAGGGTGAGGGGGCTAGAGAGAGAGGAGTGGAAGAGAAAAAGAAGACACTTCACACAATGGGAAAAATATGGTATTTCTTGTATCTAAAATAAAACAAACTCTTACAAGTCAGGTGCTGTGCACATACATTTAATCTCAGCACTCACTTGGGAGGCTAAAGTAGGATTGCTAGGAGTTTGAGGCCAGCCTAAACTAGATTGAGACCCTACCTTAGAGAGATGCTCAGTAATTAAAGGTGCTTGCTTGCAAAGCCTGATGGCCTGGGTTCGATTCTCCAGTACCCAACGTAATGCCAGGTACACAAAGTGGTACATGCATCCGGAGTTTGTTTTCAGTAGCAAGCAGCCCTGGAGCAGTGTACCCGTTTCCTCCCTCCCCCTGCTTATAAATAAAAAAAAAGAAGCTGGGCATGGTGGCA
>PVHP010029682.1:9512-22314 GCA_004024765.1 Zapus hudsonius
AGAGAGAGAGAGAGAGAGAGAGAGAGAGAGGAAGGAATGAGAATGGGCACTCCAGGGCCTCCTGCCACTACAAACAAACCCAGTTGCACGCACCACATTGTGCATCTGGCTTGGCATGGGCACTTGGGACTTGAACTTGGGGACTGGGTTAAGGCTTGAAAGCAAGTGCCTTAACCACTAATCCATCTCTTCAGCCCCTTGTTTGATTTTAGAGACAGGGTTTCTTGTTATGCAGGTTGGCCTTGAGGGGCCCCATGTGGGCCCCTCAAGTGACCTTGGACTCCTGATCATCCTTGCCTCTACCTCGGGAGTGCCGCAATTATCACTCCTGACCTCAAATTTCTATTAATCTCACAGCCTTCAACAAAGTAGATCCTTTAACAGCTTCGGCCACTTTGCTCCCATTTTTAAAGATCATAACCGTGGGACAGGGTATGACTGACTGGAGAGTCATAACCATCATTGATTTTCCACCTTCTTATCCTTTAATTACTGTTAATTTCATTTCCAGGTCAATCACTCAGTATGGCCTCTCTCTATCAACATTACCAGTGGATTTTTATCCAAGACGAACAAAGCAACATGAGATTAAATCAAGCACAAGAGACTGATGCAATCAGGAGACACATTAAACATCAACACAAAAAAGGATTCATAGGTGTGCACAGCATGATTACAAATAAGCTTTGAAATCATGATAAAATTTTACGTAAATAGGTAATATGTACCATCATTACCAAGTATTGTACATTTATACATTCTATGTGCTCTACTGTTTTTTATGACTTCCAATACAGCAAGTTTATTTATCTCAACATTGTCACTAACACACCTGAGTGTCACTAGCTTGATTGATGTATCACACTTTGATACTATGTTACTAGGATACAGGGGTTTCTAACTTCTATTATAACCCTATGGGATTGCTCCTGTATACATGGTCCTTCATTGGCTATGCTGTTTGTGACTTGTACACTAATTATTATTTTGTTATCTATTCTGCCCAAACCTTACAGCAAAGCCTTTCTCTCCCAAGCTGGTATATCTGGAGTGAAGAATCCTGAGGAAGTATTCCTGGAATCCTATACATGCTTCATACCTGAGTGATGATTTGTGGGGGTCCTGGTTCTTCCCTGGGTTCCTAGAGGTATGGAGAATGATCCTAACAAGAAAAAGAAGAATTCTCTCAAAGCACCTCACAGTTTCCTACTCTAAGATTACAAGGTGCACCTGCCACCGTTCCCTACAGAGACTGCCTGGCCTCTGCACCCACTGTCTCAAAAGCCATAGGGCTACTCCATACAAAGGTCAGATTAGGTCTTACTTTGAGGCACTTGCAATGGGAATCTTTAAAGAGCTAAGTATGTCCTTGGTTAGTCAAAGACATTTTGATTTGGTGACATGAACTCAAAAATCAGAAAAAGCCTTTAATGTCAAGATCATGAGCCATCAAATATTTATTGTCCCACAATGATGGAGCACGCGATTTGTTTGCTAGGAATTTTACACAAGAGTCTGAAAAATGTGTTCAATATAAGGAAAAATGTGTTCTCATCTAAGGAAAAACGTTTTCTACAATATTATAAATTGCTTTTTCAACAAGTGTAGAGCTCTCACCTCCACACACACACATACTGATTCCCATGCTTAGCATGTTGGCTAAACTGACCAGCATGTGAAATAACAGATGCATTGTTTTAAAGACATGAACGATGGTAATTTGGAGAGAAGGAGGGAAAGGTGGAGGCTTCTTAGCAAGTCAAAAGAATGATCCTACTTCCTTCAGGGAGTAAGATTAATAAAATATTGAAAAGCTAAAAAGTGATTAGTCTCATTTTGCATTGCTTAAGTGTCACCATAAAATGTGGAATTTCTTCTAACATAAGTAAGAAAGCAGGATTCGGGGGGTGGGGGTGGCAGAGAGCAGTGAGCAATGCCCCAGTGTTGGGCAGGAGAAGCTGGCCATTACCTGTCCTGAAGTCTCTTCTTTTGAGCCCCTCCCTCCTTCCTCCCTCCGTCCCTCCTTCCTCCCTCCCTCCCTCCTTCCCTCCTTCTTCCCTCCCTCCCTCTGTCCCTCTCTCCCTCCTTTCTTCTCTCCCTCCCTCCTTCCTCCCTTCCTCCTCCCTTCCTTCCTCCATCCTTCCCTTCCTCCTTCCTCCCTCCCTCCCTCCTTCCTCCCTTCCTCCCTCCCTCCTCCCTTCCTCCTTCCCTCCCTCCCTTCTTCCTTCCTTCCTTCCTTTCTTCCTTCCTTCCTTCCTTCCTTCATTCCTTCCTTCCTTCCTTCCCCTCTTCTTTCTCTCTTGGCCTGTTCTCATGTACATTCTCATTTTCTTGCATAACATGTCATAATAAGTACCCTTCTAATCTCCAATGTATTTTTTTACTCAAAATTTCAGAGAGAATCAAATATCTTTGATTCTATCTATTCTTGTATCTTTCCACCCCTTCTTCAAAGACAGCCCAGGTTGTTTTCTATTTACATATTACTTTCTATGCTAGGTTAGTTATTCCTGGTAGAAAAATAAATCCACCCACCATGGTGTGCCAACATTTGCCATGCCACCATAACGGAGTCTATGCAGGTATCAGGATTTTGCCCCTCCAAAACTGAGAACTCAAAAAAAAATTTTTTTTATGTCAGGCATTTTGTTGCAGTAACACAGGGTTGATAAGTATGGATGAGTGCCTATTTTTGTTAGTTTAATTATTCTTGCATAATATGTCATAGTGTGTACTGGAGAGTACTTATACTCCTTCCTCTATGTTCTGGAGTTTGAGAATTTTTGTTGGAGATTTTGCTTCCACACCAGAGGATACGTTGGTTTCATTGATGACATCGTGCTTTGAATTCTGCTTTTTCTATAGTTCACTTGCTTTTTCAAAGTATCTTTTCAGAGCCATAAAGTAACCATTCCATGCATTTTGTCCACATGTTTACCTGTACTGAGGAACAACTTGGGTTTCTGGAATGTGCTTCTCCATCTTTTTGCAAGTCACAATTTGGGAAACTTTAAAAATTCCAAACAAAACTACTCAGACTTTAGCCCCAGAGTTTTCTGATTCATTTTTTGAAAAAATGTAATTTTTTTTGCAAGAAGAGAGAAACACAGAGACAGAGAGAGAATAGACACATAAGGCCTTCAGCCACTGCAAACAGACTCCAGATGCAAGTGCCACTTTGTGTAACTGGCTTTAGGTGGGCACTGGGGAACTGAACTCAGGTCATCAGGCTTTGCAGGACTTAACTGCTGAGCCATTTCTCCAACCCAAAAGTTGTGTGTGTGTGTGTGGTTTTTTTCAAAGAGTTTTTATATGATCAAACATAAAGTCCGATCATCTAATGTGCCATGGGAGACAGCCCCACAAAGCCACTAAGAAGAGTTAGGATAGAGAGGGTATGATGCCAAGGACCAGAAACACAAAGAACAAGAGCCTGTATCTTCTCATTGCTGGTTCCAGCTTGTACAGGGGCTAACGTTCTGAACACGGCTCAGCACAGTACTAACAAATTAATTTATTTTTAAGTAGCTCATTGTTTATTTAGATGCCTATTTTGACATATGCCTCAGTGGTCCTAATCCAGCACTGAAGGCCTAAAGGCTTCCTGGGGAGCCACTGTTCTTCAGACAAGACTGGAAGGCTGAGGAAGCTCCATTTCAATGTTTCAATGCTGATAAAGAGGTGCAGAGAGGCAGGTAAGGGGGTGGGCAGGGGAGAGAGAGCATGAGCTAAGGCCACGTGACCAGTTACAAAGATAAGGGCTTAATATTAACCATGAGTTTGTTAGCTGGTATTTGTGACTACCTTCTTCTACTACCCATTCTGAAGAACCCTGCCCCAGCCCTCCAGGCTAGTGCCACCTAGTTGGCACTATAACTGGTTCTTTAAAAGGCCATTCCACCATGCCCAGCTGGTTTTCTCCTGTTTTATAAATGAGGAAACCAGATCAAAGAAGAGATACGTCCCACGAGTAGCTGGCAAATGAGAGGCCAAAGATCAAGTCTAATAAATTTCAACTTTTATAATTCGTCCATATTATTTGATTAAAAAATACTGAATCGACAGGGCAAATGCCAGAGAGTAGGAAATCTTTAGGGCTACGGAAGATTTGTGGACATCTGTCTCTTCCTTTTCAGACACAGCTGTTTCTAGCCACCACATTATACTTTGAGAACATAAAAACCAAAGCCCAACTTGGCACATTTTCATTTCTTCTAAACGAGGCTGTGTTCACAAAAGCCACAGCTCCCATCCTCACCTCTTCAGAAAGATCCTTCACTAACCAGCTGACCTTGTGCATTGCACACCCAGTTGGGTGCAACCCAGAACTGAAATATCTGCCCTTTATTGCTTCGTAAGTGACCTTTTCCAAGAATCCCTTTGACTCATGCCAATTCTGTCATAGACCACTTCTAAGATCAGATCCCTCATTCAAGGAGTGCTGTCACCCTCGCATGTACCAGTTGTAACACAAGAGAGAGGCATTTACTGGGTCACACAGCCAACAAGTCATAACAGCACTTTACCAAAATGTAATTGACCCTTGTGCCCGAGCTCAAGACTAAGAGCTTCGGGAGACAGGCAACAAGCCAAAAGACAGAGAGAGGTTTGAGGGCTGAGAATCAGAAATTACTGAATAAGGAACTTGTCATTGTTCCGTGGAGATGTGGCAGAGTCAGGTTTGTTCTGAATGTTAAATTTGAATTTCGGAAAATATTGACATTTGCGACATGAAAATTTGGAGTCACTGCCCCACGCCCACACCTGTAGAAGCTCCTCCCTGACCTCCCTGCCTCCCACCCACCCACACAGACCAAGAAAACATTCACAGCTTGTGAATATTTCAACAGTGTGGTTTTAAAAGGTACATTAAATTTATTCTAGATGTTGTGCTTCTGACGTGTGTAATGTTACATGATGGAATAAAGATCTCCAAAGAGCTGTTTCTATTAATAAATTGTCAGATAAAATGTAAGAGTCAGACAGGAATTTAATGGCAAAGTTCCTTTTAGGAGAGAAATAGGACCTCTTTTGCTTAGGAAAAAAAACAACTCTCTCCTTTTTTTTTTTTTTTTAAGCATGCAAGAAAGAAATAGGAAGAATAAAAGAAAATGTGCATTTGGGGAACCAAATGTTATCATTTGAAGCCTTTAATTTAGGAAACCTGGGAGAAGTTTCTTGTTAATTTAAAATTCACTAGATAATAAAACACTACCTATGAATTACAAATACTGTGTCAAACTGTTTACTGTACATGCATATTGATTAAATATCTAGCAACCATTTAGTTGAAGCATCTTCGGATGGCCTTAAATAATTACAGACCCTGCACAAAAATTGAAACACAACACACACACACACACACAACTTTTTCCTGGATTCAAAGAGGCAGAGGGAAAATGATTAGTCTAGGGTTTCTTCATCCTCTGTCACCATTCAAAAGCCTAGGCATATGTCCATACAGAGAGAAGCCATTGAGGTTTCCAAACTAATACTGTCCCCTGCAGTCTCTGCCTACATGTTCTTATAACTTTGGCTTCTTATGTCTCCTTCATGGTCACTCAAGAGCATTTCAGATGTATCAGGTAGTCTCCTTTTTGTTAGGACAAAACTCCATGGGAACTATTTCACTTCTTTTAATGGTCTTCCCAAATGCTCCCAGCACATGTTTCACGATCTGGTTGGTGTGACTTTAAAAGATCTATCTAGAAAGAAGCTCTGAGCAAGTTGCTTAATATTTCTGAAATTTGAGTTTTTTTTTTTCTGCAAAATGTGTGGGTAATAATAGCTGTCTACTGAGGAGTTACTATTTCCCAGGTACTACATTGCATACTTTAAATTCATTATCTCATGCATTATTTCTGACAATTCTTTAATGTGGGCTTTTTAAAAATCATTGCCATTTCCTGGTTGCTCTAGTGTGGAGGTTTAGCAAGCTATTAAAGGAGACATAACTAGTGAGTATTAAAGTAGGAATTCAAAATCAAACCACTTCATTCTAGAATATGAACTATTAGTCATTGTGTGTGTGTGTGTGTGTGTGTGTGTGTGTGTGTGTGTGTGTGTGTTTGAGGTTTAATTTTAGCCCAGGATAACCTGGAATTTACTTTGTACCCCAGGATGGCAATCCTTTTACCTCAGCTTCCCAAATCCTGGGATTATAGGCATGACCATGACCTGCTTTATTAGTCATTTTTAAAATAAAGTGAGTTCCTCAAATATACTGCAGAGTGTCTGGCAATGGCCACCGTCCATGTAAAAGGTATTGATTGTAAAATAAAGTATCTGGCCTGACATATCTTATTTACGATATAGGTTCTCAATTTTAATTACAAGAACAGTTTTTTTAAAAACAAACAAATCATATTTTCTTTTCCTCCCAGCTCATACAAATTGAATCACAATTTCTAAATACCTGTTTTCTTTTGAATCATTGAAGCTCCCTAAGTTTTGATATTCAGTGAGGTGGGAACTCACATTTCAGAAACCCATCACCCACTCAGCGAAGATAAACACTTGGACAAAATGCATGGAGCAATTATGTGAGGGCTCTTGATAAAAGAAAGAAAAACAGTAAAAATGAACATGGACTACAGAAAATGACCAGAATTGTAAGCACTGCTCACCGATCAGTGGTTCACTTTTGCTTTGTTGTTTGGTTTCCTGAAACCAGAATGGCCTTTGAATGAAGAGCTCCAGAAATCCTGGAGTTCAAGGTCAGGGAGAAAAATAGGGTCTTCTAATGCTCAAAGAGGTGTTTTTTTTATTGTTTTCTCTCTATTCTTTTGCTTCTAAGCCCCCAATGGTGTAAAAAGCGCACAGAATGGTGAAGTTTTAATCTTTTAGTTACCATGTATTGGGGTCTCAAAAGGTGACAGGAATTTCCACTGTTGATTTCCTCTATGTCTTCCATTGACTGACTCTGGATTTGAGATACTTAGAAATTATGTAGCAAAATGGGTAAACAGAGCCGTAATTTCTTCCAGAAATCCAAACATGAGAATCTCATGGAACTGGTATATATTATGGAGAAGAGAGAGGGAGAATTTTGGGAAATGACCCCATAAAAGGTTCTATGAGGCCCTTGTTGTATGAACTATCGAAGGACAGACTGGACCCAAACTTAAACCCCATACTCTTCAAAAGCTACATGATCACACAGATCACTGATTAAGTCCAGGATGGCTCCTGGATAATTCCATGTGGGGTAGATTGGAATACCCCAACACTTGAAAAGGAAATAATCTTTGAGACTACAGAGATAATGTTTAGAAGGGTGGCAAGGATGTCAACATGTTTAGCTAAGACAAAACCTTCAACCTTCAAGATTTAAATAAGACCAGCATTATAGAACACAGTTCAAAATATCCAAGGTTCAATTACTCAGCACATAAAGAAGCACAGATTTCAGCCTGCATGAAAGCAATCTACAGGTAATCGACAGACCCAAACCTGGAAAGACACATATGTAGGAAGTGTTCTTCACAGCAGCACCACAGCGGGTTCCAAGGACTGGGAGTAAGTCTGTGTTAAATGTGTCTGAACCACAAAAGTTCAAATATAAGATGAGAGATGGCCCAGGGTCAAGTGTTTGCCACATAAACATAGGGACCTGAGTTCAGAGCCTCAGAACGCATATAAAATGATGGGTGTGTTGGGACACATCTGTATTCCAGAGCTTGGGAAGCAGACACAGGCCTAGGGCTTGGGCAGATGCATGGTCAGAAAATATCTTTTCAAGTGTTCAACATCTTTAGCCATCAGAGAAATACAAGTTAAAACCACCTTGTGATATCAACTCCTGTCAGAATGACTTCCCTCAAGAAAACAAACAAATAATAAATGCTGGTTAGGGTGTAGGGGTAGAAGAACTCTTGTTTGCTGACGGCAGGTATAATCATTCAGCCACTATGGAAGTCAGTGTGGAGGGTTCTCCAAAATTTAAAAATAGAGCTATCACATGACCCAATAACATTGTTCCTGGGCATATACCCAGCTGGCTAGCTAGTCTTGCCTAATTGGTGAACTCTAGGTCAGTAAGATACTCTGTTTCAAAAATATTGAAGCTGGAAAGTGATGAAGGAAGACACCTGATGTCAGCCTCTGGCCTCCACAGGCACCTGCACACACACACACACACACACACACACACACATGAACTCACACACACATGTGCTCACACACACATACACACATACACCTGCACACACATATGCGCACACACATACACACATGCACACACATGTGCACACACACATACACACATGTGTGCAACACAAATATGCATACACACTGAAACAACATACATATGCAAAAAATAAAATAAAAATAAAATTTAAAATTATTTTCTATTTCTGTGAAAATGGCATTACACTTTTTTCCCTCTTGGTTCTGTCTTTATTATTCTTCATTAAAGATTAGGAAAGAAACCAAAACTTTGGGATTTATTAAGTTTTTTAGGTAAATAAAGCATTATAGGTAGCTTTTTTTATTGTCCATAATGAGTTACATTATTTAATGGGCAAACAATGAGTTGTTATCCCCAGTTCCCCAATGCCACTCTTCCCCATCCCCACTCAGCTGGGCTGGCATTGCACTTTTGATGGGGGTGACATTGAACCTGTAAATGCCTTTGATATGACAGCCATTTTGAATTTACTAATTTCTAATCCATGAGCATGAAAGATCTTTTCATCTTCTAATGTCTCTTTCAATTCCTGTCTTGGGTGTTTTAAAGTTTTCATCATAGATGACATTTACTTCCACAAAAGACTTCAGATAGCCAAAGCAATCTTAAGACACACACACACACACACACACACACACACACACACACAGTGGAAGGTATCACCATGCCTGATTTAATGCAGCGCTATAAAGCCACAGTAACAGAAATAGCATGGTACTGCCACAAAAGTAGACAAAACTGAAGATCTTGGCATTCATATATACAGTACCTAATTTTTAACAAAAATACTCATTATAGAAAAGACAGATTCTTTAACAAATGGTGCTGGAAAAACTGGACAGCCACATGCAGAATAGTGAAACTAGATTCTTATATCTCACCCTGCACTAAAATCCAATTCCAAATGAACTAAAGAGCTTCACTCTGAAAGTGCTAAAGAAAAAAGTAAGAAAAATTCTTCAAAATATAGGAATGGGTGAGAATTTTCTGACTAGGAAGGACTCTGGTCACCCAAGAAGTAAGGCCAACAGTCAAAAAATTAGACCTTAGGAAGTTAAAAAGCTTTTTTACAGTGAAAGGAAAGTTAACTGAGTGAAGATCCACTGTACAGAATGGGAGAAAGTCTTTTTCAGCAATATACCTGACATAGGATTAATATCTAGAATATATAGTTAACTCAAAAAACTAAACAATATCAAAACAAACAGCCCAGTCAAGAAAACAAATGGGCTCAAGAACTGAACAGAGAGTTCTCAAAAGAAGAAACACACCTGGTCAATAAATAGTTTTAGAAGTCTTCAGGGTCCTCAGCCATCAAGAAAATACCAATTACAACTCCCTTGAGATGTCATCTCCTGCCACAGTGGCTTTCCTCAAGAAAGCAAATAATAACTGCTGGCAAAGGTGTAGGGATAGAAGAACTCTTGTTGACTGTTAATGGTATTAAACTACTGCGGCCACCATGGAAATCAGTTTGGAGGTTTCTCAAAAAGCTAAAAATAGAACTAACATATGACCCAACTACACCATTCCTGGGCATAAGCCCAAATAACTGTATACCTACTATAGATAAATGCTGTGGTCTTCATAATAGAAAGGCAATGGAATCTGCCTAAATGTCCACCAACCAATGAATAAATAATGAAAATGTGATAAGATGTACAATGGGATTCTATTTATCTATAAAAATTAAATTACGAAATTGACTGGAAATAGATATTAATGAAAAAAGGCAAAAACTATATGTTCTTTCTCTTATGTGGATTCTAGCTTAGGTCATTTGTGTGTGTGTAATACCAGAATAAAATTTGTAATATTAGGAATGGAAGAGGAAGCATAAAAATTTTAGGTATAAAAGTAATCATAGTAGACTTGTGTTAAACATGCTTTCCAAAAGGAACTGAACCAATTCTATGTGTCACATATATATGATTATACAAAGAGATTTATTAGATTGGCTCACACAACAGAAGCAGTGTAATCCAGCAATGTCCCGGTACAAGCTTGGTAGACAGAGGATCATATTCCAATCTAGGAAACAGTCTGTCAAAGCAGCCTCAAGCCCGTACTAAAGCCTGGAAGTTCACCTGGTGGTCTCCAGGTATTGAGTCCACATCAGATATCCCAATGGAGAGCAGCAGCAGCAGACAGACTCATTCAGAGAGATTGGGGCTTGCTGGCATGCCTCAAAGTAACATGAAAATGAGTAAATAAAAGTGCTTGGAATATTGCAGGTAATTCCCAATTACCTTAGGTTTTTGTTGTGTGCCTGGGTTGTTAAATGAAAACTCAAGCTGGAGGTATGTGTAGAACATTGCCTAGCAGACAAAGGGACTTGAGGTGTAGTCAATCCCCAGCACTGGGGAGGAAGAGATCAAGAAGGAAGAGAGGGAAGAAGAAAGGGACTCACTAGGATGTTCCCTGAAAAACCTTACATATGAACCAAAGATATCCGCTTAAAGTCATTTCCCTTGTTTCCTTAAAAAATGCAACTGACCACAGGAAAGCCATTTCTCTTTTTGAGACTATTAATCTGTAAAATGAGGGAGAGAATGCCCCATCCTTCCCACACCCTCTTCCACACGATTAGTCTTTACCATGTCTCTTCCAGCTCTGTGATTTTACCAGTGCTTTTATTTTCTGGCCAATTTCTTTTTCTTAGGCTAGTGTTTTCATATCTTTTTTTGTTGTAGCCACATTATATTTCCATCTTTCTATTTAATTTTCAAGGAAAATATTAAAGATAAAACAGGATGGGAACCTCACATAGCGCCACTTAGTCAAAAGGCTGTGCGGTCTGGAAATCTCTCAGATACAAATGTCATAAAATAAAGGCAGAAACTGATTTGAAAAAAAAAATCAAAACAACAAAAGTAGAAAAAGTTCTAACCAAACATCTTGCTTTATTTTCTGCTGAAATCATTTTCCCCCTGTTAGGTAGACATAAGCCTAGGCGGTGTTTAACCAAATACTATTTATGTATAATGAGAAACATGGGAGCTTTTCTTTAGGAAAGTTACATATTGTAAACAAAACCTGACAAACTGTTCTGATAATGTAAGAAGAAACAGAATAAATTAAAAGCTATCCACATTCTTCTCAGCTCCCTGATGGGCTTTATTCAAACAGTTAGAACAAATGCAAACTATTGTTCAAGACATGCTCAGACATTCTGCTGCCATCATTTCAATGTGAGGAAGATCTATTGTTCTAGGGATGGAGCTTTGGAAGATACAAGATGGAAAAGATAGACTATTTTCCAACTATCAAAAGACCTTCTTACTGGACTCAGTGTAAATTCCAGCAGAGAAGTATTTTGCTTCTCTCTAGCCAGGGATTGGCAAAGTATGCTAGATGTGTACTTCATATTACTTATTGGAATATATAAGAAATTGATTGGAGAGCTAGTCTTGGCAAAAACTGGATTACACAGGGGTTAGGGAGACATCTCAGTCGCTAAAGCGCTTGCCATGTAGGCATGAGGATCTGAGTTGGGTCACCAGGACTTATGCGTCCTAAAACTAGGTGTGGTGGCATGTGCTGGGGAGACAGAAAAGACTGAGACAGCCAATATAGTCTGCTTGGTGAGTCCCAGGCCGGTGAGAGACCCTGACTCAAAAAAGATGGATGGAATTTCTGAGAATTGGTGCCCAAAGTTGTCCCCTGGGCTCCATATTGTATGTGCATTCACGTGCAAAGAAAGGAAGAAAGAAAGAAAGAAAGAAAGAGAGAGAGAAAGAAGAAAGAAAATAAAGGAAAGAAAATAGTCTGTCATTTTATTGTATGTACATATACAACAAACAGGTTTGTTTTTTGGGGGTTAGTTTTTAAATTTACCTCCACAAACCCCCAAATATAAATATAGCAAGAATGATGAAACTTTTCAAGTTTGCAGGTGCTTTGGGGGAGTCTAATTCAGCAGTGCTTCAATCACCAGGGATCATGTTAAAATGCAAATCCTGACTCGGCCAGTCTGGGGAAGGGCTTGAGATTGCAATTTTTTTATAAGCTTTGATTGATTATGACCACTGAATCAGGTTTTTTTTTTCACTCTGGAACTTTTATATCAGTTTATTTAAAAATATTTTTATTTATTTATGAGAGAGAAGAGAGAGAGAGAAAGAGAGAGAAAGGAGAATGGGTATTGCAGGGCCTCTTGCAGCTGCAAATGGACTTCAGATACATGTGCCACACTGTGCATCTTGCTTTATGTGGGTGCTAGAGAATCAAACCTGGCCTAGCAGACTGAAAGCAGCACCTTTAACTGCTGAACCATCAACCAGGGTCCCATTTGTTTTTTGTTTTTTTTTTTCAGTGACATCTCCTGCAGTCTAAACTGGCTTTGAATTCCCTCTGGAGCCAAGGATAACAATGAACTTTTTTTGTCTCTTTATTGACAACTTCCATACATATCCGCAATGTGCCCTTATCGTGATTGCTTCCCACCACACTCCTTTGTCCCCCCGCTGCTCTTCTACCCCCCTTTACTGAGCTCTTGCTTACATCTTTAAAAAATGTTTCTGTGTGTGCATGCTTATGACGTGTGTGCTTCATGTACATGGGGAGGCAGAGGAAAATGTCAGATGTCACCCTGACATTTCACTCACACACATG
>PVHP010029683.1:0-22211 GCA_004024765.1 Zapus hudsonius
ATTTATTAACATAGGTACAGGTATGTAGTGGGAAAAGGGAAAATTACACATTGGTTTTGCCTAATTGATCTAATACCAATGCCTTGTCTTCATGACCTGATAGTCTGTCTTCCACTTGATCCATTCTGTTGGCACAGCTTTACATGGACAGTTTTGTTTGACTTATTGCATTTTTCTCATTACAAGAGTCATTACAGTTTTTTAAGGGTTTGTTTCAGCATACAGTTTTGAGGTGAAGTTCTATCATGGCTGTGAAAGCTTGGCAGGTGAAGGGAGCTGACATCCTAACATCACATCAGTAGGGAGGACGCAGAGAGAGAGAGATGTTCTTGCTCAGTTAGCTTTTTAAAATATACACACCAGGATCCCTGCCCATGGATTGAAGTAGTCAGGGTGGGTCTTCCCTCTTCAATTAATATTATATAGAAAATCTCTCACTGACAGTATAAGAGATTTATTTCTATGGTGATTTTAAATTTTGTCAAGTTAACAACCAGAAAGTAACCATCAGAGTCATGTGCCAAGCAGAGACGCACACTTGCAGTCTATCAGTTTCCCATTCTAGCCAACACCAGCTCTGGCCTGTGTCAATAAATTTGGGCCAACAGTCTCCTTTAGTATTAGGCATCTCACAGTTGTTGGAGTGGTGGTGGGGGGTCCTTTGCTCTACTCAAATGCCATTCTCATCTTGGTAGGCATGGAATTCTGGCATGATATAGGAGCCCAGTGCTGGTCCTTCTACAGTGACTCAGTCCAGGTTGTGACGCAATATCACAGTTTGGACCATAAACTGAATCTCCTGGACATGCTTCAGCTTCAGGGATATACCTTGGGGAGGGACTGCCCTGTTTTAGTATTATTTTAGTTCATTTAGTACAAATCAGTTATCACCTATTTGGGACAAACTCGGGCTTGGGTCGCCCTCTAGTGCTGATCTAATGACAATGCACCAGTAGGAAAGTCAGCAAACCTGAATATAGGTAGCTCAAGAAGGAGTGACTGGAACATCCAGTGTTCCCCTCCAGCCACCAGAGTGCATCCTGCCTCATGTGAATGCACAGAGTTCTAGCTGTGAGCATAGCATACACACAACAAATACCGCCATTCACACATGTAAACTACACAATATAGGCACACACACACACACACACACACACAGTCATCACAGTATACCTACCTGTACTCAAAAGAAAATCCTGGACCTAGTGGACAACTGTAATCCCAGCACAGGGAAGGCTACCCCTGAGTTTGCTTGGCTCACTAGTGAAGCCTGCATGTTGAGTTCCAGGCCAGTGAAATAGCCCCAGTCCAAAAAAAGGGTGGATGGTGACATGTAGAATGACACCTGAGCTTGTGCTCAGAAGTTCACACACCTGTACACAAGTGCACATGCACTCACTCTGAGAACACACATGAATCTGTACACACACGCACATGCACACACACATACTTATAAGCCAAAATATGCCATGACGTATTTCTTAGTGTTTAGTCAAGCTACTTGAACTCCCAAATTTCCAATACAAAAAAATGTAAATATAACATCTTCTCCATGAAATGAGATGTGTCAAAACTTGAGGGATAAAATAACTGCCAGGTATTTGCTGACCACCCTGCATAGGGTAGGAGAGCAGGATGTGAGTGCAAGTCACCAACAAGCACCAGCAGCCAACTGGCAGGGAGCCAAGGAGAGAATTTCTTCCCCTTTTGTGGTGATCCTGCATATATAAAATGGCTGTTATAGTTACAGTATGGCATAAAATGGCTGATATTGCCAAGATGGCGCTGACATCCACCCTATCCTCCCTGCCTTTAGGTCGTAAACAACTGCTTATTAGGATATAGAGAAGCGCTTCCTCATAGCTTGCAACATCCTCTGATCACACCATCATACGTGGACCTATAGAGAATCAATACATATGTAAGTCTGATTGTTTAGTGCTCTGTATAACTGTGCTCCCCCGACCTGGTTTGGGGCCATTCCTGTGTTCATCATAAACCTGCTGAATAAACTGCTGCTGAGAAGAGCCTGGTGTCACCTCGTTCTTGCTGGTCGAGCCGAGACGCGACAACTGGTGGCCCGTACGGGGAAGGACGCTTCCTCTGCACAGAGGCTCAGAACTCGCAGCGTTTTTCAGGACAGCGCTGGATTCTCCCTGGTGAGTATTGAACTCTAGGAGGGACACATTTGATCTCGCGGGGATAAGCGAGTTCTTTGCTCTCACGCGACACCCTTTATGTAGCCTTAGGGTGGGGTCTTACAAATCTTCCCCAGACTTAATGGCTTCCTGAGTCTCTGGAATTTCCTTCCTGCATGGCCCACACAGGAAAGGATGTTTACTTCCAGTTTCTTTGAGCTTCTTTATATCCTGCCCTTGCTGAGAGGCTGCCTTCCTGTAAACATCCTCAGAGACCCACCCAAGATGATTAAAAAGATCAAGTTGACAACAAAACCTAACCATCACAAGTCTAACCCTTGTCAACTTGACATCAAACCATATCTCCTTACATCATGCTTAATTCCTAAATGAAGACAGTAACAAGATTGTAATTACACCCAAAATTATATACCCCTCCCACATACAACCACAGACATGTAATCTCCCCCCCAACATAAGGCAAGGTCCCTGAACTGCAAGTTTTGTAAACCAAAACAAGTTATATGCTTTTAACATATAATGGCACAGAGCAAACATTTCCAACTGCTATGAGGCATAACAAGGAAAGACTGAGCCAAAGCAAACTCAACAAACATCAGCAAACATCCACATCTGCAGTTTAAGTCCCATAACACAACCAGTGACTGACAGTCTCTGGATTTTCCAGTTCTGTCCCTCCAGCTTGGCTAAGACCTGGGGAAACTTCCATCCCAAGCCAACAGCACTCCAAGGTAGCCCTTGCAAAGTCCTGGCATCTCCAAAAATCTTCGGGTCTCCATTATAAACCATGGTCCACCTTCCAATGGCTTTACTGGCCAACCAGGGACTTCATGCCTTGTTCCAAATACCGCATCTCAGCAGCAGCTCCTGGAACCGTGTGCACTTCACGACCCACTCCATGCATGCATTCCTCATGCTTCCAAAAGCAATACCAGGTATGCATGACACAGTCATGTTACTATTTCAAGTACAAAATAGACGTGACTCTGAAGAGCAGATTCCTTTCTTTCAGTGATTTCCTTTCCAAAGAGTTTGCAAGTCCATCTTTCTGTCCTTCCTGGGTAAAAACCTCAGGCATCTCTCCATTGTTTCAATGTAAAGCAGGTGGACCATAATCAAAAGCCAGTCTCTGCCAGTAAGTTAAACTTGCTTTGAGGTTTTTCTAACTTCAAATGTTAAATTCTCAGTCCCATATCCATAGCCAAGCACACAGTCCATTACTTAAATTTTACCTTGGTCAAACTCTCTGGGCATGGGCACCCAACACTTGACCCAGGCACACACTTCTATTAAGGTTTTCTGTAGTCTCTCCTTCCCCGTAGAAAGTTCACAAGCCAAGCCTCCAAATGCAATTCTCTCTGCACTGAGCATTTCCAAATTCTCACCAGAATAGTCTATAAAACTTGGCTTACCACTCTGGAAGGCATCTTCAGTTGCAAGTACCAAGTCCATGTCCATTCCTCCAGCATACAAGTCCCAGAAAAATCAAAATCCACATGGTCAGATTCATCTCAGTGAATCACCCCACTCCTGGTTCCAAATCTGTTGTAGTCAGGCACAGGCCACTGGGATGAATCTTTAAACCAGGCACAATTTGTAGGAGGAAAGTATTGAACTACAGATTTAGTGGAAGTTCTGTAACAGCAAATGAGGCTGGCCCTCTTTCACAGGTCCAAGCAGAGAGAAAAAACCCATCACCTACACCACACACACAATAGCAAATGGGCAGGAGGGCCAAGGAGGGAATTTCTTCTCCTTTATCTAGGCTTAGGGTGGGGTCTTGCAACCCTTCCCCAGACTTAATGGCTTCCTGAGTCTCTGGAATTTCCTTCCTGCACTGCCCACACAGGAAAGGATATTTACTTTCAGTTTCTTTGAGCTTCTTTACATCCTGCCCCTTGCTGAAAGGCTGCCTTCCTGTTAACATCCTCAGAGCCCCTCTCAAGAAAATTAAAAGGATCCAGGTTGACAACAAAACCTAACCATCACATATACTAATATGTGTGTCCATATTATATCAAATCATTTATCATTTTGCAAATTTTGAAATATAAATTTAAATATTAAGTGTTTTTTAAAGTTCTTTAGTAAAGAACTCAGCTTAAAGGTCTGCACAGAATCAAGTCTTGAGAACATGTAGTTTTAGAACCCCTACTCATGCCTGAAGCAGCTCCTGTAAATACTGTCAGGTGGAATACTCTCTGAGAAACAATTATAGCACAAAGTTTGGTAAAAGGAGGAAGATTTTTTTTGGTGTTGTTGTTTTCTTTTCTTTTAACAGTTCCTATACTATCAGGACTCTCCAACAGGCTCTGTTTTTATTTCTCCTCACTTGGCTTACAGGATGAGCAACAAAAAGACAGTTTTTCTTCTCCCTCTGGGCTGTCGCTGGTAGCAGCAGACAGGAAGGTTTAGCAGATTTTGTGCCCCATTGGTCACAGCTCATCATTGAAGAAACATCACAAAGACTGCCTGACAACTATCATTTCAGCAAGCAAAGAGAAAAAGGCAAATGTACCTGGTTAATGAATTGTACATTTTAGTAAAAGAGACATAAGGGTTATCAGATAGTAAAATGGTGATAAAAGTAAAATAAAGAAAAAGTACAAAAAATGATGTGGTAAGGGATTAAAATCAGAAATAAAAGTGTTTTTAGTAATTTTTTTTTTTTTACTAATGTGAAGACATCCAAGCAAAAATCAAAATGAGACTAGAGATAAATACATAGATTATCTGGGGGAAATGTATTACCAACTACAGGAAGAGTAGGTATAAATAACTTTTGTCCTTTTGACTTTACAAATAAATTTGGAAATTTTTTTATGTCTACAAATAATTATGTTGGTGTTTTTATTGGCATGACATTGAATCTGTATATTGCTTTTGGGAGTATTGCCATTTTCACGACATTAATTCTACCTATCCAGGAGCATGGAAGATCTTTCCGTCTTTTTGTGTCATCTTCAATTTTCTTCTTCGGTGTTTTTATATTTTCATTATACAAGTCTTTCACATCCTTGGTTAGTGTTACTCCAAGGTATTTGATTTTTTTTCTGAGACTATTGAAAATGGGACATTTTCACTGATTGCTTTTTCTGTGTGCACATCATTTGCATACAGGAAGGCTACTAATTTTTGTTTAATTTTGTATCCTGCCATTTTGCTAAAGGAGTTAATCACCTTCAGTAGTTTAGTGATACTGATCTTTGAGTCCATTACATATAAGATCATTTCGTCTGCAAAAAAGGGATAATTTTACTTCTTCCTTTCCAATTTGTATCCCTTTTATGTCTTTTTCCTGTCTTATTGCATTTGCTAAAACTTCAAGAACTATGTTGAAGAGGAATGGTGAAAGTGGACACCTTTGCCTTGTTCCAGAATATAGTGGGAACTCCTTGAGTCTTTCCCCATTGAGTATGATTTGGGCTTTAGGAGACTTTTATATGGCCTTTATTATGCTTAGGTATAGGCCTTCTATTACAAGTCTCTGAAGTGTTTTGATCATGAAGTGGTGTTGAATTTTGTCAAGGGCTTTCTCTGCATCTATTGAAATAACCATGTGGTTTTTGTGGCTGAGTTTATTAATGTAGTGGATTATGTTGATTGACTTCCGTTTGTTTAACCAACCCTGAATTCCTGGGATGAAACCTACCTGATCAAGACACACCTTGATTTCTGTGCTGATCTTTGTTCATTTGGCCTTCACCGACTAACTACAAAGCATTGAATTTAGTGGCCATCACATGCATTGCCCAAAGACCACCACTTGCTTATTGAAAGGCCTAAAGGAACATCCCTTATATGTCAAAGCCCTGACAAGTAAGAAGAGTGCTTCACTGTCCTGGATGTATGAAGTCCTGCAGTGGATGGAGTTTCACCCTGAAAGGCTGTTCCTTGACAGCAATCTACCTCAGGCACCTTAATGCCCTACTGTGCTCTGATCAGAATGCTCGTTCCCATGCATAAGGTCATGCAAAGTTCTTTTTTGATGACACTGATTGCTTTTCTCTCTGTTTTTGCCTCCTTTTCTATCACAATAACATAAAAACTAGGAAACTGCACAATGGTCAACATCGCTCCTTACCTGTGAACTCCCCTTTGTTGAGGTGTAGCACTTCATTGTAAAAAGGAACATTAATCCTAAAGGGTCACAAAAAGCATTCTTTATTTTGGCTTTTGTCTAAGTGCTACATCTAACTAGTGTCTTCTAGCATCTATAGATAACTCAATTCTGAATTGAGCAGTTCCTCTCCTCAGGCTGAAAGGCATGTTATAGCAGATAGTTAAACACCCTCTATAGATTTATATTTTCTTCAATGCTCTGTCATGAATGAAAAACATTTCTATTGACTATCTTGATCTAAAAATGGAGTACAGTTTAATTTGAATGAACCATTACAATTGTTCTTTCTGTTTCTTGTCAGTCTGTGTTCAAGATAATGTCTTACCTAGTACACCTGCTTATGTGTCGTTTGTCTGTTACTCTGCTAGCCTATTTCTATAATGACTGACATAATGACAAAACATCTGAACGCTATGGAAATGAGGCTCCAGAGACCCTCAGTAGCTAACTCCTGAAATTACACATCCCACTGACTTGAGAGCTCGACAGAGTGATCAGAGTGTGGACACATATACATTCTACAAAAATCATGTCATTGTAAGTGGGAAGTAGCATGCCATTAAGACCCTAACCTACCCCAGCAGATGAGACAACTTGTAGAGAACACTGGATACATGAGTGAAGGGGCTCTGCAGTCCTAGAAGTAATGCCTTAGAAGCTGCAATGAAGCTAAATAGTTAAAACAAATATTGTTAATTATTGTCCCCTTGCATTGTTTTAAACATCCAATAGGAAAATATAACCAAAAGGAATAACTAGTATCAATACAAAACAGAGAAAACTAGACTGGCCTACGAAGGCATTCAACTATAGAATATATACAGAATGTACTTTTAAATTTATCCTTTTTTGTATGATGGAAGCTTTCTATGTGTGAATTCAGAAAATACAAGAAGTCTCTAAGATCTTCTTAAAACAGCTCTATCCTGACTTGGGCTCCCAGGATTCATTTCTTATGACACTGAAACTTGCCTCATAGCAGACATAACGCATATGGTCTCCCCGACCCTGGGATCACTCACCACCTCCACACAGCATGGAGATGTCAGTGTTCTGGAAAGATCTGAAAAGAACCTAATCCATACAAGGATCTTTTCTAAGCCTGGATAAAATATGCTATGCACGTTCTCAGAGTAAAAACAGTTAAGGACATCTTATAACTCAGGACTTTTAGATGTTGCATGAGAGGCTTTTTTCTAGATTCAGATTTAGTTTACAACCCAGATTCCCAAGATATAATCAAATACCAAATTAGTGAAAGACAAGTGTAGCAAGCTATAACAAATATGACAGTAAGGTCTTACCAGCAGCTATGGCAAAAGAACCCCAAAACTGTTCCCAAAGACAATGGTCTTGTTGAGACCTTGGGGGTGAGGACTACCCTCTAATCAACCAAGTAGAATGGGTCACACCAACTGCTTTCAAGGTAAGCTTCCTAAACTTTTTTCACTTCATGACTCTTTTTCACTGAGAAATACTTTTGCAAACTTGTATACATCGGTGTATAAAATGGTTTTTTTAAATTATTGATAAAACATTTACTAACAAAACATCAAGATATGTATTTGAAAGAAACTCACTGACTATATATAAGCATATATACTTCTACCAGTCCTTAAAAATAATGGAAATTTTACATACTAATGAGATAGATATTCTTTTTTTAAAAATAGTTATTCTTGCTTTTTTTGTAAATAAAGAATCAAATCTTAGCTGAATATTAGATACTGAAGGCCATAAGGCAACCTAAATGTTTTTCAGAGTTGATCAATATTTGAACTTTTGTCATTGTTAAAGTTGAAAATCCCACTTCACATACAGGTATAGTGCAAAATGAAAGAAAAATGTTTAGGCAATTTCAGAAATTATTGCAGATTCTGTCCTAATTGAGCAATAACTGCATTTAAAGATTTTTAAAAATGAAACTCAAGTCAGTAATGAAAATATGAATTTAAAAAAACTGTGTGTGTATGTGTGTGTGTGTGTGTGTGTGTGTGTGTGTGTGTGTGTGCGTGTAGGCTTCTGACTTGCTTGCCAGTACCAGCTCTGAGTTCCTTCTCATTGAGTGGACCTCTTATCCAATCAGAGAACCACTGGGTAACAATATAGGCTTAGTACCACTATTGCACAGGTATGGACATCTTATCCAGCTAGTTGATTTCATTTCTAGCAGGATCCCCTGCTTGTTCACAACATTGGTGGTCATTTTCCCTCAGCAGCTCATGTATCTCTTTCCAGCACTATGAGGGCTAGCCATCAGAGAGCTAGCTTCCTTCAAAATTCAAGCATGATCTCTTGATGTCTTGTATCAGCTGCATGTGGTATGTTCAACAACAGGGTTTTATCTTTTAGCTCTGGTGGGTAATCAAGAGCTTTGACAGAAGCCTGTCTTGTTTTTTGGGGACCTTATAGGTTTCACCAACTAACAGCTCATTGTGGGGTGCAACCCATGTTTGGCATTGGGAATGACAAGCCAGAGCCCATGGTTTTAGGATTAGGCTTCCTCTAAGTTCCAGGTTCTTCTGCCCAGGAAATCCCCTCTCACTCCTATTGAGAATTATGTCTTTTTATTTTTATTTATTTATGAGACTGAGTCAGAGAGGGGAAAGGAGAGAGAGGGGAGAGAGAGAGAGAGAGAGAGAGAGAGAGAGAGAGAGAGAGAGAGAGAGAGAGAGAGAGAGAGAGAGAATGGGCACCTCGGGGTCTCTTGCCACTTGCTTTTACTTCGTGTAGTTAAGGTAAGGAGTGAAGTAGATTATCCAGGATGAGTATATTAATATCACTTTTTTATACTGATGAACATGATGATTAACATAATACTACCCTTAGTAGTTTGGAAGACAATTATAAGCAAATATTAAAGGAAAATTTAAATTTTAAAATTAAAACAGGAAATTTACTCTGATAAACCATTTTGAAACTTCACCATAAAACTGTAGGCTGAAATCAATCCTTTCCCACCACAAGCTGATTTTGGCCATATTTTAAAAAAATCTTTATTATCCATATGATAATAAAGATTATGAGCAAATAATGTGTTGGTATGCCCAATTCCCCAATTTCCCTCTTCCCTGTCACCATTCAGCTGGGTATCCTCCTCCATGAGCATACTGGATCAGTCCATGGGATAGGGGGTTATGGATAACCCAGGAGTCAACCTGGTTCCACCTCCCTTTGTGTGTTGTTACTGAGGGGGGAGCAATGTCTCTAGAAATTCTCCTCCACCATGGCTCTTACATTCTTTCCGCCCCCTCTTCTGCTCAGTTCCCTGAGTCATGATGGTCTGCTTTTTTGCTGAGGTCTTAGGGATCTCTGTACTTCTGCTTTAGGTTGTATTGAAAATTGTTGGTGTCTGTCTCGCTGGCTCATGCTGGGTTGACTGATTGGCTGTGGTTATAGGTCCCTTGCTTTTTCTACCACTCTCTGCGGGGTTCCATGTAGATCCTCCATGGTAGGTCTGGGGTGGCTCATCTTTTGCTGGGATGTCAGCCATCGGCCTGTAGCTCATTGGTAGGGTTGGAAAGATCATGGCTCTCTCAATGCCTTCTGAAAAATATAAGCAGAATCTTCATTAGAGAGTGAGACCAGTATAGGTTAACTGAGATACACATTTCTGAATTGGCTAGATTCTATTGTGAGTAGCCTCTTTGTAGTTCACTGGTAAAGTGAATTTCTCTTTGGGGGCCCAAGATTTTGGTTCCAAAAGGATTTTGCCCGGAGTCCTAATTCCAATTAAAGGCTCCTAGTCACAGAGTGGATTACTTGGCCAAATTAAAAGCTGTTGATTACCTCCTCTTGGCTTTGGCACCTCCATTGCACAAGTGATCGCTTCTTGGTTCACCGCTCTCTCCCAGAAGGAAGTGTATTCAGCCTACTCATGGTGGCAGACTGCATTTTATATCAGTGGTCTCTGTCTTCTCCAACTATCATTGACCAATTTCCTCTGGCAGCTTATGTAGTGCCTTCCAGCACTGCAGTAGCTACCATACGGGGGCTGGTTACCATTCAGGACCTCGCAGTGTCTCTTGGTGATGATTGAGAAACTTTCTGTCATTTTTTCAGCAATAGGATCTTACCTTTGGCCTGGGGTGGGTATTCAAGAGCTTTGACAGAATCCTGTCATGCTTTTGGGACCTCATGGGTCAATTTGGCCAGATGTTTTTTCCCAGCAATGAGAGAGTAACTGTATCTACTAACATGGCAAAAGAGATTGTTTATTGAATTAAGATTCGGTCTAAATTGGAATGACTCATATTCATTGAATAATAAGAACTTCCACTAAATAAAATTCATGTAAATCTGAAATTGCAGGATTCACATGATTTGATGCCACTTAAGGTTTTTGGTCTTTTGTTTCTCCCTCATTGAAAAGCCAGTGAGGTTTCTAAACTTATGTACTAATAAGAATATTTTACTTCTAGAGATGTCTGATGGTGTCCAAGGTAGACTTCAAAACTTTGCCATACTTACCATCTCTTTTGAGATTTGACTAGAAGTTCACAGTTATTCTTGAGCTCACCACCAGAACTATGTGCAGGATCCTCTGGTTCAATAGCAGATAAATGACTGCTTAAAAATTGAGGTCACATCCCAGGTCAGTACAAGCTGAATTTTCAATAGAAGCTGTTTTTCTGACTTTATCACCTGAAGTTTGTAAGTTTCATTTGCTTTTTGAGTTATACAGGAAGCTTCAGAGATACAGCTTCTGTGAGTCATCTCCCATGCTGATGTGGGATTTTCAGTGATTCAGCCTTTGAGTCTCTCCTGCTCCTGTAAGTAACCCCTCACCCATGCTTCTGCCAGGAACGCTAACAGACTCACTTGGTCACTAACCTACACTTGGACATAATCATGTCTTTGCTGTTGACAGTGCCCTATCTGGTAGGGGAGACACTTGTTCACTGTGGATATCCTGCTCATCCACAACAGGTCAGTCTTTTACACAGGCTGCTCCCGAGGAAAGCTATGTGGAAAACTATGTGCCCTGAGTGTGAGCTCCAAGGACACAAAGAACTCAACAGCTTCTACAAACAAAATGTTTGAGTCACCAACTCATGATCTGCCCTGTGCCAAGAATAATAAATATTTTTCAGTTGAGCCGAAACTCCCCATAACTTTTACTGCCTTAAACTCTCAATAAAAGCTGTGAGTAAAGTCACTTGGAGCTTCTTCATTTCAGTGGATCCCCTCCCCATCCCACCTCACCCCCAGCACTCCTTCAGATTCTTTTTTTTAGTGGAATCTAACATTTTATTTTATGTCTTTTATTTATTTTATTTTTTATCTTTATTGTCCAAAATTAGATACATTGATTGAGTAAATATTGTGCTTATATTCCCATTTCCCTCCTCCCTGTCCCCAATCCACTGGGTATCCTCCTCAGTGGGCACACTGGATCCATCCATGTGGTAAGGGGTTATAGATAGCACAGGAGGCAACAAGGTTGCCTACCCCCTTTATGTATTATAGCTGAGGGGGTAATGTCTCTGGGTAATCTCTCCCACCATGGCTCTTACAATCTTTCCATCCCCTCTTCTGCTATGTTCCCTGAGTCATGGAGGGTGAGTTTTAAGTCTGTTTTATTGTTGTTGTTGTGAACTTAAGAGTCTCTGTGCTTCTACTTTAAGTTGTGTTGGAAGTCATTGGTGTCTGTCTCGCTGACTTAACCTGGGATGACTGATTGGCTGTGGTTATAGGTCTCTTTCTTACCCACCATTTAGACAAGTGTTTCACTTGGGGCCTTTCACTTAGGCCTGGGGTGGTTCATCATATCAGCCTTTGGCCTATGACTCATCTGTGGAGTTGGAATGAACAGAGCTCTCTCACTGCCTTCTGAAAAATACAAACAGGATCTACATCAGACAGTGAGATCAATATAGGTTAAACGAAACACACATTTCTAATTTGGCAAAGTTCTATTAAGATTAACCTCTTTGTAGTTCACTGATAATGGGGATTTCTTTTTGGAGCCCCAGTTTTTGGTTCCTGTAAGATTTTGCCCTGAGTCCCAATTCCAGTTAAGGGTTCCTTGTCACTGAGTGGATTTCTTGGCCAATTTAAAAGCTGTTGAATACCACCACCACCCCTGTCCTGCCCCACAGGTTTTGGCACCTCTATTGCACCAATTCACTTTTTCTTCCTACTATCAAAGTATATGAAGGTAAGTTTCTGAAGTTAAATCTAAAAATAGAGACTAAGGAAAACACATTATAAAGTGTAGGGAGGGAAATTAGAGCAATTTCTAATGATTTCAGCCACAAATCTCAATTTATTAATCAAGTTTAGAAAAATAACTCCTGCCTGTTGATTTTGCCAAAGACATGGCAAGAGGAAGACATGCATTACAAGTGTCAGGCTGCCTTAGAAGACACCTCTCCTGTTCTGTTCCTTTTCCTCTGAGGGTTTGGCCTTGATCATCCCCTCCCTGTTTAGGGACCACTTTCCTTTAAAAATTGTTGTGATACCCTGGGAATTACTCCTTGACACTGGGAGAGAATGTTCCCTGGGGTCTGTGTTCCCACTGGGTCTCATCTTAGCTGTGTATTAAATGGGAACCACTGGAGTAGAATATGCTGGCTCACAGAACTCTAGAGTGGATGTCAAGAAAAGAAAAGTTCTAAAGGAAAATCAGGGTGGCTGAAAAGTCCACACAGGGTTTTCTGGAAAACGTGTTTTTCTAGCACCACTTGCCCAGCACTGTGGACTTAAGAATGGTTCCTACCTCCTCTTAATAAGGACACCCAGCTCACCTCTCCACAGGCCCTAGTGACAGCCCACAACACATCCCCAGGATAGATGATGACACAGTATCAGTATGTGCCTGAAATTATAGCCTGGGGCCCAGTGACACAGTGAATTCTAAGGAATGCAGGAAAGAGGGGTGGAGCCAGCAAATCAGAGATGTGGGTTTAAAGCTAGAGAGGTACAGCTAGGCCAGATGCTGGATCTCCGTGGCCTCTTAAGAGCTGAATGTGTGGACTCCTCCTTCACACCAGAGAATAAACCAGGTGAGTACCCCTGGCCCTGCCCTGACAGATTTGAACCTAAGACTGGAGAAGTGACGAGGCAGTCCTGCTGGAGAAGGCAGGTAAGTCCCCCAAAGGTCTTACATGTCCTCAATCTCAGCATCTCTGGTATGGGAAAGTGAAGGAGAGCAGATGGGGAGTCCAGGGAGAGAACCAGACCACTCAGTGGTCCCAGATTGCTCAGGGTCACAGTGAGTACAAGTCCCGTTCTGGCCACAGGGAGAGGTTAGCTGATTCTCTGCACACTAGCTGTCATTCCCATGGCTTTCGTTGTCTTCAGGAATCACCCCCTTAACAATTCACCTCTTTTAAAGTTCTTTAGTCTCGGCTGATAGGGGCGTCTGGTGGCATGCTGCTTTTCAAGCCCTACATGGGGTGCTGATCAAAACCTGAGCCTATAACCCCAGGTGTGACCCACTCCTACATTGGTGACTCTGGCTTAATAGGTCTTGGCTACCTGTCCCTTTCTTTATGGTAAGGGGATTTTGGAAGCACAGTCCCAAATGTGGGGCAGAGGACTACTAGCTGCTGTTGTCTATCTGGATGCTCGAAGAAGAGGAGATTCCAAGATATCTCTCATTTCCTGCTGTAAGTTAGGCAAAAAGTGTGTGGGAGGTGAACACAATCCAGTGTTCCCTTTGTTCCGGATGCTACAATAAAGAGCTTTAGCTTCTGTGACCTCAGTCCCAGAGGTGCAAATCCCAGGTGAACATTGTCCTCAGTCCTTAGCTGCAATGTTGAGCTTCTGAACCACAAGGTACAAGAACATTGTCACAGGTAAGTTCGCAGTGCCCACCCTGTTTCTGCCCTTAGAACCCTGAGCATCTACACTTCATTTTCATGTTCTGAACAAATATCTTAATTCCACCCTTAATATTTTCCACAATCTTAGGATTACTATTTATAGGAGTAGTTCAAATCATTTCATTTTAGCACAGTGGCCTCAGTTTCTCAGACGGGTGTAAGAAGGCAGTTTATAAGTGTTGATAGAGTCAGACTCTTGTTTCTATGCCCTCTCAAGATTTCTCAGACACAAACCATTCTCTTTCTGGCTCTGTTTTGTTTCAGAATGGCCTCAGTTTCCCCAGCATTTGATCCCAGTCTTGATGTTCAGTGGCTAAAGTGGAAGACAAAATATGGGAAAACATACACCCCGGTTGGTAACATGGACTGTGTCTGATGGGACCCCAGAGAGAATGACCCTTTGCTATGGGGACTGTATTACCATAATGGGGGTTATAGAAGCCCACCCTAAATAATGGTCTAAAGGACTGCATGGTGAGGGGATGAGGAAACACCTAAGCATGTAAGAGGACTTGCTGTGCAGACATGAGGGCCTGAGATGACCCATGTAAAAAAAACTCAGGCATGGCCACACATACCTGTAAACACAGTTCTGTTGGGACAGGGCAGAAGTATTACCGGAGATCACTGGTTAGCCAGTGTAACAAAAAAAATTGAGAGCTCCAGTTTCAGTGAGAGACTTTGTCTCAAAGAAACAATACAGAAATTCTCATCTTACCTCCACACTTGTGCACCCCAGCTGTATACATCTGCATACGTACACACACCACAGAGCACCACACCACACATGCTGTACACATACATCAGAAAAATGCACTGTGAGCACAATATGACAAAATGACTCATTTCTAAAAAAGCAAGCAGATACCCTATTATATTTATTCCTAGAGTGAAGACCAGCACAGAAGAGCAGTATGGGAGGAGAATATGCGAAGGATTGAGCAGCACAATAAGGAATACAGAGAAGGGAAGCACAGCTTCACCATGGAGATGAACGCCTTTGGTGACATGGTGAGTGTGGTGTGGATTGCCTAACTCTGTGCTTCCTCTCTTCAGTTCTCTACAAGTCTCTTGCTTTTACTATTTGTTTGTCCCGAAGACCAGTAAAGAATTCAGTGAAAAAGTGAATGGCTTTGGAAAATAGACACACAAGACAAGAGACATCAGACTGCTGACCTCATATCTGTGGATTGGAGAGAGAGAAAGGCAATGTGACTTCTGTGAAGAGGCAGCATTCACACACAGGAAAGATGTCAGTGTTCTGTCAACTGCGGTATGACATGGAGTTCATTATTTGATAAATATAGTCAGCTGTATGGGGTAGGGGAAATTGCTCAGTGGTTAAAACACTTACTCAAATCATGAAGGCCAGAATTGGGATTCCTTAGTATCCACATAAAAGGCAAGCAGGGAGGTATGTGCCTATAACTCCAGTGCTAAGGAGACAAAGACAGTAAGATCCTTGGTCCTTGCCTAGTGTACATGAAGTAATGAACTTAGGATCAGTTACTTTTAAAAAAAGGTGGTGAGCGAATGGAGAAGGGTAAAGAAAATCAACCACTCACTGTGTACAGATGCATGTGCACAAACACAAGCACACAGTTATACACACATGCATACAGCACACACACACCTACACACAGACAAGTATTTGTATCTGTGAAATGTTGGAATTGCTATTTGTCTTGTCTGTATAGATGACAACCTTTTCTACCAAGTTCGGAGTGTATGTACTGCTTATTCAGCTTTTAATGTGGCTGGTGCCCTAGAAAGACAGCTATTCCAGGAAACAGTCCAGCTGACTTCGCTGAGTACACAGAACCTAGGGGAGTGGATTGTTCTCAACCTCAAGGCAAGATGAGGTTATACTGGTGGAATGATGGAGAATGCCTTCCATTATGTACAGGACCATGAAGGCCTCAGCGCTGAGGAATCCTAGCTAAATGAAGAATGGGCAAATGAAACTCCTCTGTTATAGTTAATCCAGGTTTTGGAAAGTGGAACAGTTACAAAGATAGCTTATCCCCTCAGAAGTTCCCACTGAGAAGTGAGACTCTGTCTCTGGAAAGCATCAGCGCTGTCATTACACCCCCAGCCTTTTCACATGTCTCTGATGTCCTGGCTTCCATGTGACTGTTTTTGCTTCTTCATCTGAGAAATACGAGAGAGACATGGTGTCTTTTCTGTCAAAGGGTTAAAAAGATAGGCATTATTTTTATGTCTTAGCCAATCCTGTGAGATTGTGAGGCCAAAACTCTGACTCAGAGTAGTGCCCAGGACCCTGCCCATATTAGGGAATGTAAAAAACCCATCAGACCTCCTACTGCCTGCTTCCTTGCCTTAACTAAAAAAAAAATCATGCACATTCCTTCAGAAGTAAACATTGCCTTTCCAACATATTTTAGTTTGTTTGGGCATTCTTGAACCCTAGAATCATTTCTAACAACTATAGGGGCTTTCCCATGATGTCTTTGTGGACAGGCCTCTAGGGACTAATCCCCAGCCAAGGAAGGTGCACCCAGCTGTCTCATAACAGCGACCCTGGCTGTGGAGCCATCCATCAGCCTTGGAATCAACAAAAGCCAAGAATCCAAAGTAAAATGGTAACATGGGGGAAGAGGGCCTTTAGCAAAGTACCAAGGTGACTAGGTAACTTCATTCATGGATTAACATAGGAAAACTTGAGTTCACAGTACTACCTTGGTGGCTGGGACATCGTGGGAGTGGTGTGACAGTGTAGACTGACTTGAGTAGAATGCAAGAAACTTCCAATAATGGGGTTGAGCCAGAATTAGTACACAGGACACCACAACTCTAGAACAGGGACGGGAAATCAGGCTTCCTCCTTAGGCAAGAGGGAACATGGGGATCAAAGAGAAAAACTAAAAAATTCCTCCAGATAGCCCTTTGGAGTTGATGCCTCAGTATTGGTGGTGAGGGGGGAGGATAGTACCCACACAGAGGGGAAAGAAAGAACAGATGATAAAATGCTGGTGCCTCATCTCGACCCAGAAACCTTTTCTTATACCAACAGTTTGGCCAAAAATTTGTATCCAATGAAGATTGAGTATGTAAGTGTCTTAATTGTAAATGAAGCCATAATAATAGCGAATGGCTGGCCAGTTATAGCTAAAAAGTTACAAAAGATCAAAATCTAGGATTATTATTTTTATTTTTTATTTATTCATTTTCAAGCAGAGAGAGAGAGAGAGAGAGAGAGAGAGAGAGAGAGAGCACACCAGGGCCACCACCTTGTGGGTCTGGCTTATGTGGGTCCTTGGGAACTGAACCCCGGGCCTTAGGCACTGGAGGCAAGTGCCTTAACAGCTGAGCCATCTCTCCAGCCCCAAAATCTAGAATTATTGAGAGAGACTCAAAGTGTAGATGAAGAAACGAAAGGAAAAAAATTATGCTGGTTATTACTACCCAAGCCTATGCTGGTAAACTAGGAAGAAGAAACCTGTGGGGTCAAGACAAAAGGTAAAAACTGCACAGGAGAGAGGGTGGAAAGAATGTAAGAGCCATGGTGGGGGAGAATATCCAGAGACATTGCCCGTCAGCAACAACACACAAATGGGGAAGAAAAAAAAAGAGAAAGAAAAACTGGCTACCTCTGGTGCAGGTCATAACCCCCTAAACTATGGACAGATCCAGTATGCACACTGAGGAAGTACCCCAGTGGGTAAGGGACAGAGAGGAGGGAAACAGGAATACATTCACAAGATTTGATCATACTGTGTATATATTTATTCATAATAAAGATATTTTTTAAAAGACAAAAGGAACTTCCAGAATAAGAAAGGAGCCTGATGCTTCAGTTTTCGCAGGATCACCAGGCAGGAGAGTGACAACTCTGTAGATGAGCTTCTGCTGTTTTCCTTCCTTCCTTCCTGTAAGTAAAGATATGTAATAAAAGAGGAGGAAATTGTGAGAAATGAGAGAGGTGTGCATCATTTTTGCCAAAGGTTTAAAAATGGAGAAACTCAATTGTAGAAAGATGGCATGTTGTGGAAGCCAGCCCCCAACCCACCCCCAGTGTCTGGATTCAGCCCTCCTTAAGAAAAAAAGAGCCAACAATCCTTGAAAGTAAAGATTTCATCTGGTAAATATTTCCTAAATCTTCCATTTCATTGGGTTTTCTAATAGAATCTGTGTCATTTTTATATTTTAGCTAATCATGTCAGGTTGAGAGGACAAAACTTTGATTTAAAGTAAAGCCCAGGACCCTGAGATACCTGTGTTAGGGAATATAAAGGAACCATCAGACTTCCTGCTGTTGTGCTCACTTGCCTGAACTCTAAAAATCAGCTATACACCCTTTGAAGGACCATTCCACATACAATACAGAGTTCTCCTCTGTGATCATTTTTAAGCACAGAAAGACCTCTGGGTCTTACTGAAGATAAGTGAGCTATTTCTCAGTTTCCAATCTGCTTTAGCATTCCCCTGCCTGGAAGGATTTACAGTGGCACAGACCGGGATCCTCAGCTGCACAGTGCCGAGTGCTGTGGCTGTAACTCATGTACCAGGAGGTGGATGGTGGTACCCAAGTCTCTTCCCTCTTTACCTTTACAAGGAGGGGTGCTGCAGGCACAAGCCTGATAATTCGTCTGCTAATATCACAGATATGATGGTCCCACCTCCTGAAGATGCCCTGATGAATGTGTCAACTGTGTGGCCCATCTCTGCTGGAACTGATATAGCCTTTGCCTCCTTCCAGTTATATAAAGAAGGCTAGTATACTGCTGTTCAGAAATTTAGAAAGAAAAAGTTGCAACACCATGACATATCAGCTTGACAAGCTCTCTGATATATAAAGTATAATGTACATGCTTGGGTCTGTGGGTCTGTGCACTCAATGGGAGCATGCATGGTATCCACTAGACCTAACTTCAAACTCCCAAGGATGTGACTACTTTATGCTTCTTCAAAATTTATTGCATACTTTTGTTTGTTTAATTAAATTAAATTAATTAATTAATTAATTTGCAAGCAGAGAGACACAGAGAGGGAGAGGTATGGGCAAGCCAGGGCACTGCAAATGAATGCTAGATGAATAGCCACTGCAAATAAATGCTAGATGCATGCATCACTTTGAGCATCTGGCTTATGTGGGTATTGGAGAATTGAACCCAGGCTGTTAGGCTATGCAGGCAAGGCCTAACCACTGAGAAATCTCGGCAGCCCCCCTTTTAAAGACATTTTTATTGTCAATAATTAGATACGTTGTGTGAGCAAATCTTGTGGTGGTACCCCCATCTCCCTCCTCCCTGTCCCCAACCCACTGGGGGCCCTCCTCAGTGGGAATCCTGGATCAGTCCATGGGGCAAGGGGTTATGAATTATACAACAGAGAGCCAGATTCTTTTTCTTTGTGTGTTGTTGCTGAGGGGGATGATGACTCTGGATATTCTCCCCCACCATGGCTCTTACAATCTTTCTGCCTCCTCTTCCACTCAGTTCCCTTAGTCATGATGGGTGAGTTTTAAGTTTGCTTTATTGTTGAGATCTAAAGAGTTCTGCTCTTCTGGACTTCTGCTTTGAATTGTATTGGGTATTGTTGGTGTCTGTCTCCATTGACCCTTTATGGGTTATCTGACTTGCTACAGTGGTAGGTCTCTTGTTTATCTCACCACTTTTACATAGGTTTTGTTTGGGCCCTATTTGATAGGTTATGGTGGTTCATCTCCTGCCTGGATGTCAGACAATATCCCATATCTTGATGGTGGAATTGAATTGTCTATGGTTCTTGCTGCCTTCTGAAAATTACAAACAGATTCTCCATGGGAAAGTGAGATCAGTATAGGTTAAATGAGACAAACATTTGATGTGGCAAGATTCTAATGGGTATACCCTCTCTGTAGAACTCAGGTAGTGGAAGTTTCCCTTTGGAGCCCATGTTCTCGGTCCCCATAAAATTTTGCCATGGATCCCAGTTCCAGTTAAGGGTTTCTTGCCACTGAGTGGATCTCTTAGCCAATCAGTAAGCCATTGATTACTCACTTAGGTTTAGTGCTACTCTTGCACAGATGAACACTTCTTGACTTGCTGGTCTCTTCCATATAGCAGTGTGTTCAGCTCTCTTGTGACAACTGTCTATATTGTATGTCAGTGGTCTCTGCTTTCTCCAAATATCATTGACCAATTTCCCCTGGTAACTCATGTAATGCCTTCCAGTGCTACACATGCTACCATCTGGGAGCTGGTTACCATTCTGGATCTAGCAGGGTCTCTTGGTGTTGTGTGAAGACACTCTGTGGTTACTTCAGCAACAGGGTCTTACCTTTGGCCTGGGGCAGGTATTAAAAAAGCTTTGACATTGGCCTGTCTTGTTTTAGGGACCTCGTGGGTCTCTTTGATCAACAGCTCAATGTGGGAAGGAATCAATGACTAGGACAGGTAGTTAGAGAGCAGAGCAATTTGTTTTAGGATTAAGCTTTCTCACACTCTATTCATGGCCCCTCTTACCAGGTGATGCCCACAGCTTCCTTGAGAGCTTACTATATAAAAGTAAGGATTTTATGGTTTTGATTCATTATTGGTTTAGCTTATTGTATAAGTCCCCACCCACCCTCCTATTTCTCTCCCATCCAATTACTTCCATCCCCTTTGACAATCTCTCAATTCACCTGTCAGGATGAAAAGTAAGAAACGATGCCTCACAATTTAGATTTTGTTTTTAAGGTTGCTGGCACAATTCAGACCATTAGACGAAATAATTAGAAGTCCCAGTAAGATTTTAACAAGTATAACCTTTTTGACTCAGAGGGTGCCAAGCAGCTTATATTGCAAGGAGATAGAATTTCTTGTGGCTTTGAAAGGAAATCATTTAAATCCATTAGGTATTACTTCTTTCTGGTTCTAGAAGAGAAGGTATTGTGCAATGATGTTTAAGAACTAGTTAGGAAAAAACCCAGAAATTTCTGATTGCTTAGGAGTATCTCTTTTTCCTCTTCCTCTTCCTCCTCCTCCTCCTCCTCTTCTTCCTCCCCCTCCTCAAGATCCATATTTCCCATTTTTTTTTACTAATTTGATGTTGCAGTTCTACCATCACTGTTGAAAGCATGAGGGTGCAGGAAGGAGTCAACAAGCGACACTCTTCTGAAGATGGCAATTTTCTGTCCATAAAGGGAGGCCCTGTGTGGTCATTCTATGGATCTGTGAAGATGAACCATGAGTTACAATGGAAACCCCAGGACTTTGGAGATGTCAGGACTGTGGGAATGCTACCAAGGAAAGCTGCTTTCTCTGGCTCAGGTTGATCTATTCAGAAAACTAGAATACAATAGAGTTGGAATGGGGCCTTTTGGAGCCAGATAACAAGAGTAACTAAATTTTCTATCTTGACAAACATCTTTATGTTCTACATATCCACTACTATAATAGCCTTCCAACTACCTCTTACACCTGTAATCCAATTGCTTCCATTCTTCATACCATATCCCCTCTATCTGTTATCCTTTATCCTCCTATATTTCTCTACTTAATGATGAGTACCATTTTCTCTGTGAAATCTATAAATCGCATGTTTTCCAAATGGGATGACAACACCTCTTTCACAGAACTTAAATGAGATCATAAATGTAATGAACAGTGATCTCTTACAGCTGGACCAAACCAGAACAACTGATCAATTATGCAGAGATGTCACTGTGTCTCTCTCCTAACTAGTTTCAGGAAAAATAATTTCTAATGAAGATTACACATCAAGAAAATCCACATACAATAAAAGGACCAAATAGAAATGGAAAAGGGGAAGATTAAAACTGGGACAGATATGTATTCCATGAGATGCTCAAAACACAACAAATAAACCCCAAAAATATAAGACAACCACCTAACCTCACATGTTCCCATTATCCAATAATGTCTATGTTGGTACAATTCACATCACTAGAATGCAAGTGTTCTCATGTTTACATATTCTTGTTAGCAGTTGTTATCTTTATCCTTTGTGATAGTAGCCAATAACAATGCCATGTATGGTCTGGAGGTCTTCAGGGCCTCCATAGCCAATAACTTGTTGGAAAGTCATCTTACGATACCAACTGTTTTACCCTACAAATTCTGGCTCTAAACAAATCTTTCTATATTTTATTTT
>PVHP010029684.1:0-15000 GCA_004024765.1 Zapus hudsonius
GCCCCCCTATTTGCTCTTCTTAACAACAAAAAGATACATTTTACAAAATATTCAAAAAAGCCTTCTTGAATCAGTCACCAAGGACATAATAGTTAATAACAAGGGAACACTGTTATCGTTGAAATTTATAAAGCTGTTTGTTCAATTTTTTAAACAATCTAGTGGATGGTAATAGTACATATTTTATACAATGATGAAGCAACTGAAAGAAAGAAACACTGGGCTGGGGAAATAGCCCAGTGGGTAAAGCATTTGGTGTTCAAGCCTTAGAGCCTGTTTGAATATTCAGCACCCAAGTAAAGGGTAAGTGTCAGGTGAACAGGGTAGGATTCCAGCAATCCCAGGAATTGGGAAGCAGATACAGGCAAGATGGCTGGGTAGACTAGCTGATTCAGTGAGCTTGGGTTCAAAGGAGAGATCCTCCTTCAGTAAGTAAGGTTAGGATAGTGACTATGAGAGACATGGGAGGTCAGCCTCTGGTCTCTATGGGCATGAGTGCAAATGTGCACACACACACACTCACACACACACACACAGAGAGAGAGAGAGAGAGAGAGAGAGAGAGAGAGAGAGAGAGAGAGAGAGAGAGAGAATCTTATCCAAACTGACTAGCAAAAGAAGTGTTTGCACATAATTTATTTTTTTGAAAGAGAAAATTCTAGATGAAACTGCTTTTTTGTTGTTATTATTTCATTGTGGAGTTGTTTGGTAATATAGACTTTAATGTAACATTTAAACTCCAATGGTGAGTCCAGGAATGAACAAAAGTAGAAACGGACACTGTGGTCAAATGAAGGCTCAGGAATCTGTAAGAATTCAAAAATTACACTCATTTTATCCAGCTCAGAAGGCGTGGAACTTTAAGTGTAGCATTAGATTTCCATTTATTTTTGAAATTGCCTAAGAATTAATTCTGTTAGATATTTTGGGCTTTAATTGTTTTGCTACTATATTTAAAAAAAGAAGATGAAAAAATGTAATCAGTTTTCAAGAAAAAAACTATGATTGTCTCCCTTTTTAGCAAAAGCATTAGATTTTATTGTGTAACAGTTAAAGTACAAAGAACAAAATATTTAAAATTTTTTTCTGATCCTGGCATTTTTTATTTATATACGATTAACTTTCTGAAATCTTTAACTTGCAATGCTAGTATGTATAGCAGTTATCTTTCTGTTGCTGGAACCAAATGCATGACCAGAAGCAGATTTTGATGGGTGTAGCCTTTCTTATGGGAGGAAAGGGTTTATTTCAGGCTTACAGTTTCCAGGGGAAGATTCACCATGCACTTCTTTACTCAGCCACAGCAGAGTCAGAAAATTGTAAGCATAGCTGGATCCAAACACACATTAGAGCTTTGTTCCTTGACCTCAGGATCTGCCCCCAGCAATCCACCTCCTCCAGCAAGGCTCCACTTAACAAATCTCTACCAGCTGGGGTCTAAATAGGAAGCTTAAACAAAAATGCATGAAATTTGCATTTTCTTCCAAAACATTGCAATGTCTTACTTCTATTTTCTAAATAAAGTTTTTTAAGATCATGTAGATGCATTTTTTTCCTGCCCCCCTCCACAAAATTCCCTGAGCCATGGTGGGTGTATGTTAAGTCTACTTTAGTGTTGAGCTCTTGAAAGCTTTTGGATTTCTGCTTTGGTGCATTTTGAGTCTCCTCAGTGACTGTCTCCATCACCCTGACACAGGTTTTAAGGCTGACTGTGAAAGCAGCATTCTTACTCATCTGGTCAGTTCCTAACCTTAGCTGATGTGTGAGGGGTGGTTCATCTCCTGCCAGGGAGTAAGCTATCTTTTCTTGTCTTGTTGCTTAATTTTACTTGTCCTTGATTCTTGCCACTTTCTGAAAAAGAAAAACATATTCTCCAAGGGAGAGTGAGGTCAGCATTTGGAAAAGGGGATGAGCATTGATAACGTAAGGATATTTTGATGGGTGTAGTCTCTTTTGACCAAAAACTAGTGGGAGCTTATCTTTGGAGTCCATCATCTTAGTTTCCATAATATTCTGATTCAGTTCCCAGGTGGGAAGGAATATCCAGAGGCATTGCCCCCATGACTGACTGCTATTTTCACAATTCATAACCCACAAACCCATGGTGAATACCACCAATCCCACTGAAGAGAACCATCAGTGAAATAGGGGCAGGGAGGAGAGAAATTATGGTACCCACACATGATGTGTCCATATAAATTTTCTCCTTAATAATAATAATTAGAAGAATGTAGAGTACCAGAAGCTTTGATTCTTTTCTCTACATCAACTATTATTTCTCCAGAGGCTTATATAATACTAATATTAAGAAATAAATCATGGCCATTATTTTCAATATAATTTTATGATTTATCTCTCCAAATATTATGCTGATTCTTTTGAATATATCATATTATGTCATAACTGGAAATTAAAATGTTAACATCTTTACATTCTTTCCATAATAATGTTAACACCAAACTGGACTTCAGTTCAACAAAATGACTTCAAAATGATTATTTCATGAGCATGGTTCTATTGGATAAACAGAATCCTACTGGAAAAAACTGAAACTATACCATATAGACATTTTCCTATGAATATACAGGAAATTTTTAGGAAAATGCTTGGCTTTCTCATTTTGCCATAAATATCATATCTTGTACCAATTTTATATATTCATATAAAAGCTATATTTGTAAAAATAACATAAAAGCCTTGCTAAACATAAAACATAATTTTTTAATGTTGCAATAGTATTAACAATCAACCTATAAAGTGCCATATGGGAAAACATACAATCTAATTATTTTTATTACATTTACTATCTTGATTATATGTATATTTCAATTAATATATTTTTACAACAAAAATGAATTTGGAAAGGTGGTTCCAAGGGTAGTGTTCTGCCCAGCAGGATACCACAGCTGTGTTCCAGGAATGCACTTTTTCATAAATTATAGAATGTGATAAACCCGGCTAGTGTGCTATCTGCCCAGTCCTGTTCTCAGCCTGTACTAAGGTTAGGTGATCTACAACATTAAAACAAGCATCGAGGAGGCCTGATTTTTATACATTTTCCCCATGTTTTTTATTCTTATTTTTTTCTTGTGCTTTATTATGTTATCTTTGTTCTTATCTTTCTCTAGTGATTTGGAATATATATGTGCAAAACCCCTTGATAGCTAATTTCAAGGCTATAAACAATATATTTGAGCATAAATTACTCTAATTATAAACAGCAGGAATAAAACATTATTTATTTCCCACTCATATGAGATGAATAATTCAGCTCCATTTTCTTCATTTTACCCTCCAGACTCTCTATTTTACAAATGGTACTTTGATAATAAAAGCAAAAAAAAAAAAAGGTTGATCTTTATGGCAATGTTCAGAAGCTTCAGTTCATTAAAAATCTAATTCCTTTTTTTTTGTGGGGTTATTATTTTTCCTTAAAATAATTAAATCATAATTTTCTGATGACGTTTTTATAAAAATAGTATATTACATGGCAATAATCTCTTTGAGTTGATTTATTTCTTCCTTGGTTAATTCATTTTATCTGATATTTATTATCATTTTTATTAAATGCTTTAGACCACCTTTATGTTTTGAGTCTTATAATTGAGGATTATATTCTCTTACCAATATACCATGATCTGTGTCATAAAAGAAGTAATAGAATTAATGTATCTGTTATTTTTTAATAGTGGTTAGATAGGACTCATTTTTCTAGGGTATGAAAATACATACAAAGAAAGCGTGTTGTGCCACTTTTGCTGGGAGCAGACCCAAAAACAGTTCACCCAGGTATAGCTTAATGAAATGATGAGTTTCTTGGGGTGACCTACAAGAGCAAGGGTTGAAAGGTTGAATACAAGAACAGGAGTGACTCAAGGACAGCTGCACCCCCCAAAAGGTGAAAATTCCTTGTTGTCTGCTGGCCGTTAAAAATACACAGTAGAAACAGTTCAAGACAAGGTCAACATTAGTCGTGGTGATTGGAGAGGAGCAAGATAAAGCATATTTTGGTTTTCCTTGAGAATGTTTCATCTGGGTTTTGAACATGGCTGAAAACCCAAACATATTCCCAGCACAGTGTCTCTGAAATCTTGAAGATTCATAAAATCTAGAGGCTTGAGGTGCATCCAAAATACCACCAATTGGTACTGGGACCTTTGCCTTAATGTAAAGACTGAGTAGAAGGTTAAAGTCAACAAGGGTCTCTAAACGCCCTGACCATTTTGGCGTCTTGGTGAGACTTCTAGAGTCGTATTTTTAGACCAGGACTAGGTAAAAGTGCACTGGGTGTCATTAAAATGGTAGAGTGTGCCTGGAGATGGGTCTATAAATAAATATTCCCAGTACCCGTGGAACAATGCTGAGACTGTAATTCCAGCTTTGAGGAAATGAAGAGAGGAGGATCTCTATGGCCTACAACCTAGTTGATCTTGCCAACTGGGTTCATTGAGAAACCATGCCTCAAAAAATAAGATTCAGGGTGACTAAGGGAAACCCCATCATTGATTTCTGGTCTCCATATATGAGTACACAGACTGATACATGTTGAGAAGAGTTATCAAGCTAGGGAATGTGTGAGAGCAGAAACCAGTTGGTGTTGCATTGATATGTCAACAGAGAGGAGGGAGCTAAATCAAACAGGGCTGACCCCAGTGACACACTTCACCACTGTTCCAGCACCTAAAACAGTTATATAACTTTTCTAAATAGTGCCACCTACTGGAGACGGAGTATTCAAATATAAAAACCCTTAAACTCACAACATTAAAGCATCCTTAGTACTCTCCCACCACGACTCAGGGAACTGGGCGGAAGAGGGGGCAGAAAGATTGTGAGCCAGGGAGACTATCCAGAGGCATGGCCAGGAGAACCTGGCTGAAAACTAGGCTATCCATGGTCCCCTGTCACAAGGACTGATCCAGATGACCCAAGGAGGAGGATATCCAGCTGATTGGGGATGGGGGAGGGGGGGCATTGGGGAATTGGGGATAAGAACTCATTGTTTACCCACTAAATAATGTAACTCACTATGGACAATAAAAATCTCTCTCTCTCTCTCTCTCTCTCTCTCTCTCTCTCTATATATATATATATATATATATATATATATATATATATATATATATATATATATGTATATATGTATATATATGAGTTTATAGGTTACTTAACATTCAAACACACATCAACTTCACATCAATTCATACAAGACGTGGTCAGTATACCATTGAATTTAATGATCAGAGGAAGGAGTTTTCTCTAGGTGAATCCATTTAGAGGTAATTCACATGGATAATGTTTAGAGAACCGCAAGTGAACGAGTTTCCCAGGGCAGTCAATGTAGACAAGAAAGGGAGGTAAGGATATACCAGTAAATGTGCTTAGTAGGGAAAATCAGTGAATTGGAAGGAAGGAAGGAAGGAAGGAAGGAAGCAAGGAAGGAAGGAAGGAAGGAAGGAAGGAAGGAAGAGAGAGAGAAAGAAGAAAGAAAGAAAGAAAGAAACAAAGAAAGAAACAAAGAAAGAAAGAAAGAAAGAAACAAAGAAAGAAACAAAGAAAGAAACAAAGAAAGAACCAAACAAATCATCACAGCTTGACTTCCTTAAAAAAAATGTGTTTATGGGGAAGAGGGGCTGACCCACTTTGTCAAACATAGCTAACAAGTGAGATGCACATGAAAAGTTTAAAACAATGAATTTATCAGAGGGAGGTCTCTGGAAAGAGGAATGTTGGTGGTGGATTGGTAGATAAGAGGGCTAATTTAAAAGCAATGACAAGGAGATGGGGATAGAAGTCAGAATACAGACATAGTATTTTAAGGAAATTTTGCAAATAGGGGGAAGAACCAAACTGTGTGGAGTGAGGATATTTCTTTCTGTGTTGAAATATGGTAACAACATGTTAGTATGTTGTGAGTTGGTATAATTTACAAATTACATATATATATATATATATATATATATATATATATATATTACAGTTTATATGAGGTGTGTGTGCATGATGTATGTGTGTGAGAAGCGTGAGTAGGGGAGGAAAATTATATTACTGGAATGATATTCTAAATATTTGAGGTAAGGGAACCTGGTGCAAAAGTATAGCCAAATTATCTGTAAAGAAGCAAGAACACTTTAGCTGGAGTTCGAGAATGGTGTCTATATACAGAAGCACAGGACTGTGAATGCATGTGATTTGGAACAGACACAACTATGTCCTTTGCATCCTAAGTTCCTCAGAGAAATAATGCCACCAGCTGAAGAGAGAAGAATATATGAAGTAGGAGAAATGAAATTTGAAACCATATTTCCATAGAACACAAAAAGCACACATTCCTCAGCAATTGTAAGAGTTTGGTGGACAGCACTAAAAGTATACAGAATAAGCAGACCTCAGGACTATATTCTCCCAGGGATAAGAATGTTTCTGAATCAAAAATCTGGTTTTGTGTGTGTGTGTGTGTGTGTGTGTGTGTGTGTGTGTGTGTGTGTGTGTGTGTGTACTGAACTATGTGTAAATACATATGTGTATGTGACTGTGCATATCCTGGTTATAGTATCCTATGTAAACTGTTTCCCTCACTCCATATGCCAGGGGGCCATCTGTTCAGCTCATCGAAGAAATCTGCCTCGTACTTTGTCACTGCTAGCGTCTTTGAAAATGATATTACCTTGTGTGTACATTTACACTGTAAGGACATAGTATTTATACCCTGGTGGATTTTTTTTTACAATTTTACTACAATATTATATCCTTCACTGAACATCTCTATGGTAGATGCTTAGGTATTAGTGGTAACAATTAGATAAAATTCAAGATGTGGATGTAGAATGTAAATATTTATATATGTAAATGTAGACACGGGGTGCTGACATGCTTGCATGTAACCAAATATTAACAAACACGCCCCATCACCTGTCCCAGAATCACAGCCTCTCAAGCCATATGGATATCATATGCTATCAGTAAACCAACTGAAGGAGGTATTAACAGTCTTTAATTCTCTCTGTAAGAATTTTTTCAAACTCAGGAACTTGACCTCACAACTTACCATCCCCTTAACTTTATTTTCAGAATCCACGCAATTTCCTATGGAATATCAGAAGCCACTCTGGACACCTGATTTGTGACTATCTTTTCAGTTATCCATCCGAGTGTTTACTAGCTGTATGCATAACTTTGTCTTGATAACTGAAAATAATTCCAGAATAATAAAATATCAATGAGAATATGAGACATGAAAATATGGAGACATTTTCTAGTTTGTTATTTCATTGTTAAAGTGACAATGCCTTTATCATGGCCTAATGAGCATTGATCTGTTCTCAATATACTGTTGTTCAATACCGTTCAGAGAATTATTTTCAGTTTAATAGGGATGCCAACATGCATCCATAAATAACAAAATAATGGCTATTCAAAAGAGATTTCAGGCTATCCTTATCTGCTTATGGATTTTACCAATTATGCTCTGTGAATGCATGTTACAGAAAAAAGGAAATATTTAAAATTATGTGACATACGAAATTTAACCACTCACAGAACTAGATGCAGGGTTTTAAAACACATTATTTTATGCTATAAGTGTAGCTGCTGATATGTAAACTTCAACAATGAAAATTACATTAGAACCCTAATTTCCATTCAGATCTCTCTGTGTGTTCCACATGTGTGTCCGTTGAGGTGGAGGAATAAGAAACGGAAGCAAATAAATCTATGGAAGAGTAGGTCAATACTGACAGAGCTTAAAATCTTACTAAAATGATCAAGATTCACATAGATAATATTTGTTTGTCTAATCTTTTTTTATTGTACATACTGAGTTACAATATTTAGTGGGCAAACAATGAGTTGTTATTCCCAATACCCTGCTGCCCTCCCCTCCCCACTCCGCTGGATATCCTCCTCCATGGGTCATCTGGATCAGTCCTTGTGACAGATAGCCCAGTATTCAGCCAGGTTCTCCTGGCCCAAGTGTGTTGTTACTGATGGGTGCCATGCCTCCGGACCGTCTCCCCCACTACGGCTCTTACAATCTTTCCGCCCCCTCTTCCTCTCAGTTCCCTGAGTCGTGGTGGGTGAGCATTAAGGCTGCTTTAAGGTTGTGAGCTTAGGGGTCTTTGTGTCAAAGATCGTTGGTTTCTGTCTCACTGACTTATCCTGTGTAGGTTGAATGTCTGTGGCTGTGGGTCCCTCGTTCCTCCTGTCATTCTCTGCGGAGTTCCATATGGATCTTCCACGATATGACTGTGGTGGGTCCTCTCTTGCCAGAATCTCAGCTATAGGCCTACAGTCGGTTGGTAGTGTTAGATGGTCCCCAGCTCTCTCGCTGCATCCTGAAAAATACAAACACAATCTCCATCGGAGAGTGAGATCAGTGTAGGTTAACAAATATACAAAATTCTGGATTACCTAGATTCTATTTGTTTGTCTAATTTTAGAGTAATGTTGGCCCAGCCTTTTCTTTGAGGAGCTGCTTGAATGATATTATTTAATTAGTGGGATAGATATTATAGCTGAGGTAATAAGTAAGTATACTTAATTATATAAAAGCAATGAGAATGCAGTACTTTCATTTGTAACATTCCCATACACAAACCTATGAATGACAAGATACACATGAGTGTATTTTGGTGTTCCTGTCACAGTGATGCATGAAAGAGAAACCTTGAAATCACTAGAACAGCCTCACTGCTAGAAGATAGAAAGTCTCTCCTAGCATACTGATGAAGATTGAATCTGATGGTAAATAAAATGAGGTACAAATGTGAGGAAATCTGATAGAGAATCAGGAAACTGCTCCTCTCTCCCAGGACCCATCTCAAAATCCTGGCATCTACAGGTTCTCAGCCCGAGTTCTCCACCCCTTGCAGTTCTTCCAAATGGAAAATAGAGACCAGTCCTTTTTTCATATAAATTTCACATGTAAGTAGTGCCTTTCTTTATAAATTTTACCTACTGTGGAATAGTTGGAAAATAAAGATTATGTAAAAATCTACTCAGTGACAAGGAATTAACTGGAATTGGGACTCAGGGTAAAATCCAATGGGAACCAAAAACTTGAGCTCCAAAGTGAAATCCCTATTATCAGAGAACTGCAGAGAGGCTAACTTCAAATGAATCTTGTCATATTAGAAATGTGTGTCTCATTTAACCTATATTGAGCTCACACTCAGATGGAGAGTCTGTTTGTATTTTTCAGAAGGCAGCAAGAGAGCGAGCTGTGGTCTTTCCAACTCCACCAATGAGCCACAGGCGGATGGCTAACATCCCAGCAAGAGAAGAACCACCCAGGCCTATTGTATAGGCCCCATATGAACCTTTTAGAGAGTGGGATAAGCAAGAGACCAATCACCACAGCCAAGCAGTCAACCCAGGATAAATAAGCAAGACACCAACGATTTCCAACACAACTTAAAGTAGAAGCACAGAGACCCATAAGATCTCAACAATAAATCAGACTTAAAACTCACCCACCATGACTCAGGGAACTGAGTGGAAGAGGGGACAAAAAGAATGTAAGATCCAGGGTGGAGGAGAATATCCAGAGACATTGCCTCTCTCAACAACACACAAAAGGGGTAGGGGGAAAACTGCTTGCCTCCTGTGCTATCCATAACTCCTTACACCAAAGACTGATCCAGTATGCCCACTGAGGAGGATACCCAGAGGACTGGGTATGTAAAAAGTGAATTTGTATATATCAGATTTTTATCACAATAATAGAAATATCTGAGGGAATTTACATAAAAACAGGAAAGGTTCTTTTGTCCCATGTTTCTGGAGATTTCATGCATGGTGAGAAGCCCTTTGCTTTGGGCTTCTGGACAAGGCAGGGTGAGTGTTTAATGCTTTAAAGACCTCTCATTAGATGCCTACTGTTTATTCCCACACCTACCAATAGGTTCACCTGGACAGAAAGTATTCCCATGCACACATCATTTTTGCTAAGGCATGGACAAGAAATTTAAAATCAATTTCAGTGTAAATAGTCAAAACCTTGAGATAAACTGAATAGTTTCAAATATCCAGATATCACATTTTAAGAAATCGTCTTTACTATTTATTTACTTATTTAAGAAAGTGAGTGTGGGTATGCCAGAGACTCTTGCTGTTGCAAATGAAATCCACACTCACATACCTCTTTGTGTGTCGACCTGCCCACAGATCAGTCAACGAAGACCCTAAAAGAGGGGGTGAGAATGGAAGGGACAAGAGACGCAAAGAATGGAGACAAGACAAAATTCTGATCAAGTCTCACTTTATTGGAGCTCAGGCAGAAGCTTATAAACCCTCTCACAGGAGGAAATACGTGGATGTTTGTGTAGGAACTACGTAGCTGGGTTGCTAAGACCTGACTGCAAGGAGAGGTCATGTGATTTCTAGGGAAGAGCCTAACCAGCAGGAGAAGGAAAACTAAAGGGGGGAAATAGAAAACTTGGTTCTGGTTAGTAGAAAAAATGGCAGAGACCTTCAAAATGACATCGACACAGTTAAGACATAAAAGCAGCTCCCCACAGTGTGTCTGATTTTATGTGCTGGGAAACTGAGCCTAGGTTGGCAGACTTTGCAAGCAAGCACTTTTAATTGCTCAACCATTTCCCAACTCCATACAATTTTCTCTCATTTGTGAATCTTAATATATATATTATATATATATATATTATATAATATATATATAATATGTGACATATATACTATATATGACACACACTATATATGTATACATACATACATAAATATATATATATAAAATATGTGACATATATACTATATATGACACACTATATATATATATACATACATACATAAATATATATATATATATATATGAAAGAGAGGAATAGTGGGAACTAATGTTATAAAGAGGAAGAAGATGGGATTTTGAGGAGTGGCAGGTTATTTTCATTAGCTCAAACTATCACTGTATAATTTATTATTAATGAAGAAAACATATTAAACTATACTTGGACTATACTGACAGACAGCACCTTGACCAAAGATATCACAGGAAATGGACCAGACTGACCTCACAACTCAGGAAATGATCAATGATAAGAACACAGTATCCCTTCTGCTTCTTGACACCCAAATGCATCACTGTAAGATTTACTACAAAGGGCTGGCCATGATTTTCACTATGTCTAAGGGACATAATAAGAGTAAGGAAGATAAAGCATCACATGAAATCCAAATGCTAGGAATAACATGGAACTATCCTTTGCTGTAGCATAACAATGAATGAAATGTGTTGAGAATTTAGTAAATGAGCTAATATGCTGTGTCTGTATGTTCCTGATGTCACAACTATGCAATGTATACATAAGAGAATCACATTGCTTTCAGAAGTATTGTAACATGCAATTAGGACAACAATTCTATAACACAATAAATACGTAATCCCCCAAGAAAATAATAAATATTGGATAATAATACATATTATGAAAGACAATGAATGAATGAATGAATGAATGGATGTCACCATTATAGTGACTCTGATCCAATGGATGTGGCAACTCTTTGCACATTTCTTGCAAGTTTTCTTTAACCCTGAGCAATGTGTCTAAATAACATCACAGTTTAAAAGAAAGAAATGAGACATACCTTATGTGGCCTTCTAAAAATTGCAGAGAAATATTTTAATATTAAGGAATACATTTAATTTTAGTGTGTGTAATATCTTTAGTTTTGAAAAAAATAGTTACATTTTCATTAAAAATACCAACCTCAATATTTAATACCCCTTCATTATTATTTCCAGTCTAATTTTTATTTCCCAGAAGAAAAGGAGAGCCCTTTCCCTCCCTCATTACAAAGGCTCAGAAAGAGGGGTCTGCAAGAAAGGGAATTCCTCATTCATCCACTTTATGTGGGCCTCTCATCCTGGCAAAGTAAACAATTTTTCATATGTCAAAACTAAATTTTTAATTAATTTCTAAAAAATTTCTTTTTGACAATGCTTGCACTCAAGATATCTTAATTAAGTTGATACTATGTTTGTGGACAGATGGTGATAAGAAAGCTTTTTGATTCAAAGAAATTAGGAGTAATAACTTGTTACAACAGACAGATGTACTTTTAATGTTAGTGTGTTTATGGAAAACAGTGTATAATAAGTGTATGGTCTAAGATGGCATTAATGGTTATAGTGTACACCCTGAAATTGTATCCTTTTCTAAAAGTAAAATAAAAATAAAAATCTTGTCACATTGATTATAATCTGCATGTTAACTTCAGAAATATTAAATATGAAACACTATGAGGTTATAGAAGGTTGACTGATCATATTTCCATAGAGGCTGTATTTCTTAACAATGTATTATGAAAGCTAATGCAGCAAATCCTATGAGGTACATTAAAACAAGGTTTTCTCCTTGTTTTAATTATTGGCTATCAGCACAATTTGCATTAAATTAAGTCAGGGTATATAATGAAAAGTTTTAAACCTCTAAACAAAGGATATTCCAATGATGGCCATCTTTAATTACTACATGAAAGGCTAATAAAAAGTTGAAGCATTTTTTTGTTAGTTTTCTCTGGTCCAAGGCTAATAAAAAATGATCTAAAAAAAAAGATCTATTCCCCAGGCCTGAGGCCAAACCATGTTGCCAAAGAAACCACAGAATGCCACTGATCAGCATGGAGAGACCCTTCAAGTTCCAGAATGGTTACCAGCCCACAGATGCCAGTTAGTGCAGTGCTGGAAGGCACTGCACAAGCTGCCATGGGAAGCTGATCAACAACAGCTGAAGTAAACAGAGACCACTGGTATGAAACACAGTCTGAAGCCATGAGTAGGCTGACCACACCTAATACTGGGCGAGAACAGCAAACCAAGAAAGGAGCACTCATGCAATGGAGAAACTTGGGCCTGGGGGAGACAATCAACAGCTTTTAGATTCGTCCAAATATTCCACTTAGTGAGGGGGAGCCCTTGGCTGGAACTGGGGATTCAGGGCGATAGGCACCAGATCCTGTACTCTTGGGCTCACAAGAAAAGATGCAATATGGAAGCGATTGATGGGGAGGCTATTAAAAATAGAATCTAGGTAATCCAGCATTGTGTCTATTTATTAACCTGTGCTGCTCTCACTCTCCAATGGAGATTGTGTTTGTATTTTTCAGGATGCAGCGAAAAAGCTGGGGCCCATCTAATCCTACCATCCGACCATAGGCAGATAGCTGAGATCCTGGCAAGAGATGAGCCACCACAGTCATATCGTGGAGGATCCATATGGAACCCCAGAGAGAATGACGGGATGAACAAGGGACCCACAGCCACAGCCATTTAATCAACACAGGATAAGCCAGGGTGACAGAAACCAACAATTTGTGACGCAAAGACCCCTAAACTCACAACATTAAAGCAGCCTTAATTCTCACCCACCATGACTCAGGGAACTGAGCAGAAAAGAGAGCAGAAAGATTGTGAGAGCCGTGGTGGGGGAGACTATCCAGAGGCATGGCACCCTTCAGTAACAACACACTTGGGCCAGGAGGACCGGGCTGAGTACTAGGTTATCCATGGTCCCTTGCCACAAGGACTAATCCAGACAACCCAAGGAGGAGGATATCCAGCTGATTGGGGATGGGGAGGGGGGCATTGGGGAATGGGGATAACAACTCATTGTTTGCCCACTAAACAAAGTAATTTATTATGGACAATATATATATATATATATATATATATATATGTATGTATATATAAAAATGATCTATACACAAATGTGTTATTTTTTCTCATCCAGCATAAAGCTTAACGAGAATCAAGAACAGTATTATGAAAATTGATCTGAGTCAATAGTACACATTGACATTGGTTAAGGATGCTAGACATTTTTTTTTCCATATGCATTACTGCCAGCACTGGGTCCCTCCAGCCAGTTGTTATTGGGAACACATCTTGAAAGGCACACTGTGACACAAAGAATGCTCGTGGATGCCTGGTGCTCCAGACAAAATTCAATCACCTCCTGCTTGTACCATTTGGCAGCTCCAGGAAAGTTCTCTCCTGAACTAGCTCTCTCAGAAGCCAAGCTATTAAAGCTCTAATTAAAGAAAGCGCAGGGAAGACATGAACGCTAGGAGTCTGGGGTAATTGGCTACAAAAAGACAAGGCTGGAACACGTCACTTTGTCCGCTCCTCCTGATTAGACTCTAATTCGAATACCAATATTTCATGGCACGCTATGGGGCTCTGGGAGAGGGATCTGTCTCTCTCTGCTCAGTGGATGGCTCTTCTGTGCAATAGGGAAAAATAGCAATTTTGTTTTAGAGTTAATCCTCTGACACCCTGAGGAGCAAGAGGGAAGTCCACACAATCTTTGAAGTGCTTCCTGATATGACTTATTAAAGATGAGGGAAAAAAGACACAGAGAGGAGAAAAAAATCTTGTAATGAAACAAATAAGTAACTGTGTGGTGGAAGTTACCCAGAAAGCCCATCAGGAAGCAAAGGTAATTATATCTGAAGTGCTCATGTTCTGCCTGACCAAGCAGCTCAAACAATAATGCAACTATTTCTCATCTCCTTCTAGCTTTATTCATAAAGGAAATGCATAGCAATAGGTTGGACTGGAGAGAAACAGCAAAAACAATCTAAGTGTTTGAATGTGTTTGCAAAAGTTTTGAAGAATATTCCACTGTAGACACCCGACTGCACACACTACATGCTGCACTTTATTTAATCCAATCAAAGGCACGATGAAATTGGCATATTATTTTATTCTTCATTCATGAATGACAAGAGATAAAGAGAGTTCCCAGGCATCATAGAATATATAGTAAAATATTCAGTGAATTCCTATTTTTAACTATGACGAACTGAAAGGCAGAATAAAGTGTTGTTGCTAAATGCCTTTCTTCTCTAACCCAGTCAGTGCTGTTCTGTCCAAGGTCTCTTATGGCAGAACATAAACTCATTAGCATATTTTTTCTTTTCTTTTTTTGCTTTTTTTTTTAAGGTAGAGTCTCACTATAGCCCAGGCTGACCTAGAACTCACTA
>PVHP010029684.1:20000-22190 GCA_004024765.1 Zapus hudsonius
AATCACCTTCCCAGGGAACCATTAACTGTCACCAGCTCCACAAGGGAAATATCCACTTCTACACTGATTCAATATTTCTTCCCAAGTCATTTCCTTTTGGCTCAGAGATCTTGAGCTTTGGTGTCATGTAGATGCTGTTCTTAGCACTTGTATACACTCACAGCTCCTCAACACATGGACACTAAGTTTCATATAGTGAGGCAATATTCTCTAATCTTGAAATATTTCTATTGAGGGAACCTCCAGCCCATCTTTAAGGTTTTCATATAATTAAGTCAGGTCCTCCCCAAATCATCTTCTGTTTAATTAATTCAGAATCCAGTTTTCTGGGATTTATATACTCCCAGCAAAAGGGAAACACCATCATGTTTTTTTTGAAAATTATGCTGTAAGTCTAAAAAGGATGGGGTTATACAAAGCATGAATACTCAGTGCTGAAAATAATAGAAATCTCTAATGTGGTATGCCCAACACTCTGTTTGTGGTGGTTTGCTTTAGAGGTCTTCCATAAACTCACGTGTTCTTAATGCTATGTCCCCAGCTGGTGGCAATTTGGGATTTGGAGCCTTGCTGGAGGCAATGTTTTGTTGGCAACAAGCTTTTGGGTATGGTAGTTCGCTTCTCCTTACAGCTCCCCTCACTCTTACCTTGGCCTGTTCCATCTGCTGTGACAGAGGTGACGTCTAGTCTCTGCTCATGCCATCCTTTCTCCTGCCATCATGGAACTTCTCCTGGAGTTTATAAGCCACAATTAACAACTGCTTTTGGCCAGCATTTTGAGCCAGCAGCAAGAAGGTTAACTACAACACTATTGCGATTTATTGACCAGAAAGAAAACTTCATGATACAGTAGAAAGTAAGCATGAATAACATATTAATATACTTAGAATTACTGTTAGTGAAAATTGCGCTAATGATTTTTTTACACTGAGATGACTTCAACTTGCTTTTTCATTGTTATTATTTATGCTTTTAGAGAGAGAGTCTTATGATATTTCCTAGACTGGTTTTGGTGTTATATAAACCAGGCTGGCCTCAAACTCATGAAAACCACCTCTCTTTGCCTCCTACCTATATGCTTATTTTGATATCCTTGGCTGTGTAAAATGGACATATGAAAACCATTTTATTCTTCAAATGAAGAATGGAAAACAATTTTGAAAGTAAATGATTCATATATATGTGAAATGTTATGTCTATGTCTATATCTAGATGGCCATAAGGTCACTAATTTGTTATTTGAGTCAAATTACAAGCTCACAAAACAGTTATTCTAAAGAATTAGCATTTCTATTTGCATGTGTCTGTTTTATCTTGCAGCAATAATCTGAAGCACCCAAAATAATTTCACAAATATGTCATCATAAATTTGGGTTACATCTCAATGTTTTCAAATTCTAAAGCTGTTTAAAAAAAAGAAGAGAATAAAACCACATTTGACTTAAATGATGCTTTCACTCTTATTTCCAAATAAATTTCACATAAAACAAATATCTTGCTTTATAAAGTGTATTTTTATAAATCTTGATATATATATATATATATATATATATATATATATATGGTAAAAAAAAATCCATACATACAATATAGGTAACCTGCTGTAATGAGTGTAGTGATGCAAAGTTTCTCACACCTTTCTCCTTTCAGCATGACCACTCAGTTCCATCTATAGATTGGTAACTGTGAAAAGAGAAATCATAATTTTTTGTGGGGGGCTTTTATTCCTATGTCTAAATATTGTAAAAAAAAAAAAGAACAGCACTCTACCTTACCTTATCATTATTCCAACAAAAGGATAAGAAGAAAGGGTAACGGTGAGGCAGCATTTGCTTGGACTAGGATATGAATTGTTGGGCTTGCGTGGTATTAAAAAACATAATTCGTTGTTTTGAGATAAAAATGGTTATTATTAATTCAGTTCTCTAAATATCAATGACTCCTAAACCAGTTTGACTTTTGTTCAATCATAATAGCATTTTAAAGTGCCCTCAGAACTCTAGGAATGGATATTCAACTTATTCATCTCCGCTAGGATATTAAACATCCAATCAGGAGACTGAGCCTGGTGCTCAGGGGAGGAAGAAGACTCTAGTGCCAGAGGAGGATGGGAAATCAGGAAAGAGTGGTGGTGGTGGTGATCATGATGATGTAGAGGTAGAGGCAGAGGAGGAGGAGGAGGAGGAGGAG
>PVHP010029685.1:0-22207 GCA_004024765.1 Zapus hudsonius
CAGTGAAGAGAATGAGGAGAGACCCTGCCTCAGATGAGGTGGAATGTGAGGACCAGCTCTGGAAAGCTGTCTTCTCATCTCCACATGCACGTGGGACATTACATGCCCACGTTCACACACCAAAACAATTTTTAAAAGTGTACCCAGTATTGAGTATCTTTGTCAAATTTTCTTTAGTTTTCTGAGTTTGATTTTAGAAATTCTTACATTTCCCATGCAGGTAATTCTAGCATCTCCTATGTGTATCCTTTGTGTTTCTCCATGTTTTTAAAAAAAACTGTGCGTGGGGGGGTGAGGGGGATGGGGTGGGGGGGTGTATGGACATACATATGCCATGGCATACATGTGCAAGTCCAAGAACAACCTCGGGTGTTTGTCCTCTCCTACTTTTGCTTGAGATAGGGTCTCCCTTGATTTTCTGGTTTTACCACTTTGTTTGCACCAGCCTAGCTGGCCCACCAGCTTCCAGATTCTCCCAGCTCTGCCTCTCGTTGCCATAGGTCCATTAGGATCACAGACACATGAGCCACTTGGCATCTGGCTTTATGTTGGTGCTGGCAAATTGAACTTGACCTGACAGGCTTACAAGAAAGCACCTTTAATCGCTGCACCATCTCCCCAGGCCCCTTTTCTTTTAATGTACTTTTAAATTTATAATTTTAATGTCTGTTCTTTTATTTACCGTTCTCTTGGCTTATGCCCCATGATGATGCTGAGCAGAAATAATGATTGTTGTCTCATTCCTGGCTTTAAGTTGGATGCATTAAGAATTATATTTGTTGTAGATCTGTGCGAGATATCCCTTTTTTAATCAAGGAATTTTTCTTCTCTCTGAGTTTATTATCTTTTTAAAAAATATTTTATTTATTCATTTTCAAGCAGAGAATACAGAGAGAGAGAGAGAGAGAGAGAGAGAGAGAGAGAGAGAGAGAGAGAGAGAGAGAGAGAGAATATCAGGGCCACCACCTTGTGGGTATGACATATGTGGGTCCTGGGGAATTGAACCCAGGGCCTTACGCACCAGAGGCAAGTGTCTTAACTGTGGAGCCATCTCTCCAGCCCCCGAGTTTATTATCTTTTAAGATCATGAAAAGATGTTAGCTTGTACCAGATGGTGTCCTGCATTGTTCGAGGTGCCTGTGAAACTGCTTGCTTCTCTGTTCTCCCATCCCTGTCCTGTTAGTGCATGTCAAGGTCAAGGTCAAGGCTATGGAGACTCTCTTTCCTTACCCATCTCAGAGGACAGAGACTTCTTGGCATCTTTTGTTTATAAGATGTCCACCATGGCAACATTTTGATGTATTATTTTGTTTTTGAAACATTTTCTTTTCTGTTGACTCAAGATCTGCTTTCTAGTAAAGGCAAAAGAAGAAGTCATAATGTTAGTGATGAGCGCTGGAGAAATGGATCAGCAGTTAAAAGCACTTCCTTGCAAAGCCTGATGCCCGGGGTCTGATTTCCCAGATGCATAAAGCGGCACATGTGTCTGGAGTTTGTTTGCAGTGGTAGAGGCCGTGGAGTGCCCATTTTCTCTCTTTTCCTTCCTTCCTTCCTTCCTTCCTTCCTTCCTTCCTTCCTTCCTTCCTTCCTTCCTTCCTTCCTTTCTTTCTTTCTCTCTCTCTTTCTTTCTTTCTTCTCTCTCTCTCCCTGTCCCTCTTCAAATAAAGAAAGCAAATATTAAAAAGAAATAAAAAAATAAAGTTGGTGATGAAACTCCTTCTGACCCACATCTGTATCTGTAGCAATCTTGTAAAGCGGTGCGTGTGTGTGTGTGTAGAAAGAGAGAGAGAGAGAGAGAGAGAGAGAGAGAGAGAGAGAGAGAGAGAGAGAGAAAGAGAGAGAGAGAATGCTTATTTGGCAGAATTATAAACTGACCCTGTCCAGCATAATGGCAGCATGAGATCCTGACAACCCCTGGATTTTGTGCTTAGAAACTGCTTGATGTCTTATAACAGAGAAGTGAGAGCTGGCCCCTACTTCACCACTAGGGAATTTCTTCCTTTCCCTGATTCTGGAAGTTTCTCCAGTGTTTCTCTCTTTCACTTACTTCCTCAAATGTTCTATGATGAGGAGGCATTGCAGCTCTCCCATATCCTTGGAGCCAACTCTGGGTGACACTCAGCTGTCATAGACTGGGAGGCAGTCTAACAGGCAGATTCCCCAGAAATGGAGTTTGGGGGGGGGAATAGCAGATCGTCAAAGGCATCAGGAGGTAGAAAGAGGGGCTTTGGTGGAGATCATTCAGGAATGAGATGCCACAGCTGCTCCAGGTCCCAGAGAGCTCCTGGCCAGAGCTGGCTGAGATGTAATCTCAGTCCTAGGACTTCTAGCTCAGGAAAGGTGGAGCAAGCATCCTGAGGCAGGGTAGACACGGGACCAGTGAGGCACAGCTTGAAAGACCCGTGTCACATTGATCACAAGGAAGAGCAGATTGGATTCCCGGGGGGGGGGGTCCAGCCAACTCTGTCACTCCACAGATGGAGGTGGTTCAACCTGTGGCCAGAGGCAGGGACAGGAACAAACCAGGCAGCAGCAAGAATCTGCTCATCTTGGTGCCAGCCTTGTTCATAGGGAAGCAGAATCAGGGCCGAGAGGAACCCCCCTGCCCATCCACACCCCATGCGCATGCTCACAGTACTAACAGCAGGGCCACCATACACTTCCCCTGGGGTTTGGAAGCAGGGTCGGAGAGCCTTCACCCAGGTTCATCAGGGGATCTGGCAAATGGTTCCTCCTTTGGGAATGCCTGGATCCTGGACGTGTTGGATCTGTCATTCACCTGGAAGCTGAAGACGGCTAGTCCTGGATCCCTCCCAGGCCTTAGACTGGAGTCTGTTTCTGGACCACACAAAGATTGGGGTACCACACTGAGGTCATTGGGCTGCAGCAGCTCAACACCCTGTCTGTGCAGTATCTGGGCTGCCTGCCCAGGTAGTCACCCACTTTGAGGTGCAAGAGCTGAATTTGACAAATCGCAAGATAGGACTCATCTCTCAGGAACCCCTGGCTTCCTGTCACAGCCTAGAAAGCCTGGCTCTTCAGGACACTGCCACCAGGGTTCCTGGAGGCCATGCCCAGACTTCGGAGACTGAACCTGGCTGGAAATCAACTGCAGAGTGACATGCTGTGTGTGAATGGGACAGGATCTGTGTCAGGTCCTTTGACCCTGAATCTGTCCTACAATAAGCTGCGTATCCTGCCTCCGTCCACCTGTTCCTGCTTACTGCACCTGCATGAGCTGCTACTTGAGGACAAGGAACTGATTTCTCTGGAGGGGCAGGTATCCCAGAGCCTACTGAAGCCAGAGATCTTGCACTTGGATAATAATCCCCTGATGAACCTGGGTGAAGGTGGGTTGGCTGCTCTCCCTGCACTGACCACCCTGAGCCTATGTTACTGAGCCACATGTTACTGAGCTCAAGCTGGGGTTTGGGGGGCCCAGAGAGTCTGCGCACTTTAAGACTACGGCTACCCTCTGTCCCTGCTGAGGTCCTATTCTCCCTGCCCAAGATCCTGACAAGCTTGGAGCTTCATGCAGTCTCAGGCAAGTATTGGAAACTCTCCTAATGGCTTTCCAGTCTTATGAAACCTGACTTTAAAAGGCAGAGGGACTGCAGCTGGGGATCCATAATGACTCCCAAGTCTTCTCTGCCCTTCGTCAACTCCAGTAGCTTGGAGGATCTCTGCTCCCAGGACACCTCCAGCTTCTTCCTCTGGTGACTCCCAAGGCTCCAGTCCCTGAGCGTACAGGGGACTTGGTGCAATCTCAGGCCCTGCTGTATCACGGGGCTGCCCAGCCTGCAGGGGCTGAAACTGCAGTAGCTACAGTGCAGCTGGAGGAGCAGGTGGGTGAGTTGGCCCAGCTCCAGGTGCTGCAGCGGATGGGCACAGGGGTGCATTCACTGTCGGCCGCTGCCTTCCAGGGGCTGTGCAGATGTTAGATGTCGAGAGAGGCCTGCTATTAGATGACAGCCAGAGGGAGGCCCCAGTATATGTATATGATGCTTTTGACCTTGTCTTCACTGATCCCTCAGAACCTGCATAAGCACAGTTGACAACCAGCTCAAGTAGAAGTGGGGGCCCACTCCAAGGGTTCCCTTTTCCACCATCTCTCCAGCCACTGCTTCCAGACCATGAAGTTGGAATTCTTTTGGGGTAGCTGTACCTTACTGCTTCTGTTCCTCTGTTTGCCTCTCTGACAAGAACCCAGAAACTCCTGGGACTCCTCTATCTGAAGGCCCTGTTCGGGGTCTAGCTCCAGGGTCTGCCGGGGTCGAAGGGATGAAGGAAAGAATTTCATTTATGACGTTTTTGTGTCCCACTGTAGGAAGACCAGGGCTGATGCCCACACTGGAGGGCTGTCCTCCAGCTGGCCAGGGGCCACATCTCTGCCTCCCTGAGTAAGGTTTTGAACCCAGCAAGGACGTGGCTGATGACGTGGCAGACAGTATGATAGGCAGCAGGGTCACACTGTATGCTGAGTTGTGAGGCCCTGTGCACACCTGCTGAAGCTCGGCCTGGCCACCTCCCTCCTGCTGACAGCTCCCTACCTCTCAGTGCTGCTGCTGGTCTTCCTGGAACCCATCTCCTGCCACCAGCTCCCTTGACGTCACAGACTGGCCCAGATACTCTGATGAGGAGACTACTGCATAAAGCTGCCTTTTGGGCTTGGCTGAGGAGAAGGCTGGGGCCTTCTTAGAGAAGAGTGGGCCACTCATGTTGGAGGGTTGAGCAGGTTTGATTCTCTTGAAACAAGTACTCCTGGAAGGGAGACTGGGTTGTGAGGGCTGTGAGGCTGAAATCAGTTTCCTGCAGGTGCAGGAGGCCACATATTGGGAACACGAGCTTTGGGGGAGGCTCTGGGGACTGAATGAGAAAAGCAGTGTGATGTGACTGCGAGAGGTCTCCAAATCCTCAGTAAACTTGCTCATCCTATTAAATTATTGGCTTGATCAAACCTTATTTTTTAATTTTTTAATTAATTTATTTGTAGGAAGAGAGAGCGGAGGCACACCAGGGCCTCCAACTACTGAAAATGAACTCCAAATATGTGCACCACTTTGTGCATCTGGCTTTACATGGGTATTGAGGAATCAAACCTAGGTCATTAGGCTTTGCAGGCAAGCACCTTAACCGCTCAGCCATCTCTCCAGCCCCTTGATCAAACTTTTTTAAAAATGGAAATGTACATGAGGCAGAAGGTCAAAGGGGTTAGAGTCACAGACACTGAGGATCAGAGGAAATAAACTTGCCCATTCATGGAGGATGCCAGGAAGGGAGAACTAACTATGTAACTTGGGACCAGGCCTAGTCCAACCAGATCTTCAAAAGGCAAAATGCCCCCTTTGCAAATGGGTTTATATCAGGATTGGCTGCGGAGTACCAAAAACCTAGGGTGCTGCTCAGGAGGCGGAAGACTGTCGTGTGGCCCTTCAGTGAAAGCTGAGATGTGTTCCCTTTCGTGCCTCAAAGCAATACTTTTGCTCTGTATTCCAGCTGTGTTGTAGCTCCCATAACACCATGTGCTCTGACATCAGGTGCTTTGCCAATACAGCTCCTTTACTGAAGCACACCTTTCCCCCAGGGATCTCCTAAACACTCTGTAAGATTCAGCTCAGCCATCACTTTCTCTGGAAGCCTTCTCTGAGCTCCCAGCCTGGGTACGTAGCACTTACCTTCTCGCTGGAACAAAATGGCCAACCAGAAGCAGCTTATGGGAGGACAGGGTTTTCTCTGGCTTATACTTCTGTGGGAGTTTCGTCATGGCAGGGAAGGTGTGGCAGAGCAGACAGGTGGGCATCACATCTCTGCAGCAGCAGGAAGGAAGTGGTCAAAGTACTAGGCATGGAGTTATCTCCTCCAGCAAGGCTCCACCTCCCAAAATTGCCACCAGGAAGGGACCATGTATTCAAAGCACATGAGCCTAGTCAAACCAACACACTGCTAAACTGCTTCTAGGCTCTCACAACTTTCTCTACCCACTGTTCCAGAGGACTGACCCGGGAGCCCTGGAGCAGGGCTTCAAAAACACACAAGATGGCTAGAAATGGTGGTGCATGCCTTTAATCCTAGCATTGGGAGGCAGAGGTAGGAGGATCACCTTGAGTTTGAGGCCACCCTAAAACCATAGTGAATTCCAGGTCAGCCTGGGCTAGAGTGAGACCCTAACTCAAAAAAACCAAAACCAAAACCAAAACACACAAGACAAACCAATGGAGTTTGGGAGGAGAATGTTGCTCTCTCTCTCTCTCTCTCTCTCTCTCTCTTCCTCTCTCTCTCTCTCTCTCTCTCTCTTGAGACAGGGTCTTCTGTAGTCAAGGACAGCCTTTACCTAGCCTAGTAGCCAAGGATGACTTTGAACTCATAATCTTCCTGCCTTTACCTCCCAAGTGCTGGGATTACAGATACATGCTCCCATGCCTGGCTTTATTTCTCTTTGCTTTTAAAATCTCATCTCATTCTGCAACTAGATTGTCATCTTTTTTAAAATCTATGTGGCTTTGGTATGTAACTTAGCCTCTGTACCTTAGTTTCTTGATCTATAAAATGGGTTAGCATTAAACCCTTTCTCAGGGGATTTTGTGAGGTCTAAATGAGTTAATTGAAGCAAGAAAGGCCAACAAATGCATTAAAATGTTCAATAAGTTATATATAGTGGAACTGGAGAGATGGTTCAGTGGTTAAAGATACCTGCTTGCAAAGCCTGATAACTCAGTGTTGATTCCCCAGTACCCATGTAAAGCTATGTGCACAAAGTGGTGCATGCATCTGGAGTTCCTTTGCAGTGGCAAGAGGCCTTGGGGTGACCATTCTCTCTCTCTCTCTCTCTCCTCTTTATAATAAATAAATAAATAATTAAAAGATATATGTGCTATTACACATGTATAATTTATAAGTAAATATACATAGAAGCGAATGCTCCACAATGACTTATTCATAGGAGTACTTAACCCTGGGAGCCTAGGCCTGACCCAGCTGAAACAGCACTCACTCAGGCCAACGCCGCTGGGCCTGACGGAACGCAGCTCAGGCTCAAGATGTTTCTTGTTTATACGTGACACTGGACAGGGTATTTGGGCTCCTAGGAGTTTCTTTAGTTAACCTCTTCTGTAAAATGCCAGGCTTTAATTAGACAAAGGCTAAGAGAAACCATACAATTCCAGGCTGGAATGAGGGCCAGGAGCGCCCTCTTGTGGTCCAATGGGCGCTTTTCTCTTTCTGTACACCTTCAGCACTTGACCAAAGACCCTGGTTGGCCCTGCAGAGCTCAGATTATGTCACTGTCAACCCCAAGCCCTCCCCTCCTTCTGTCTATCCCTCTTCCTCATTCAAGTGTCAGGCAAAGAGGATACTTTTGGTGTTACATGCTCAGGAGCTCAAATTCCAATTTGGACACTGTTGTAGTTAGCCTCACATTATCTGGACAAATAAGGGGACTGGGGTCTGGAGAGATGGCTCAGCAGTTAAAGGTGCTTGCTTGCAAAGCCTGTTGGCCTTGTCTGTCTGCAGTTCGTCTGCAGTGATTATTGATGGTTAGTGTTATGCAGAGTAAAATCACATGGATATCATCAAATATAGCAGAACACAATTCACAGAGAAGGAATTGGCCGTGGGTTATTAAATCTAAGATGTAGAACCCCCCCTAAACTGAACACTAGCTAAGATGCAGTGATTTCCTCCAAATGCTAAAAACTATCTAAAATTTCACAGCCATTAATAAAAATAATACTCAATGGTTCTTAACACTTTCCATGTTCCAGGCATGGGCCATAGCCATTCGTCCTTTTTAGCAATCCTTGTGGAAAGATTCCACCATTATCATTCCTAGTTGCTAGTCAAAGAAACTGAGGCATTAAGAAGTTTAGTAATTAGGGGCTCAGCGGTTAAGGGGCTTGCCTGTAAAGTCTAATGACCAGGGTTTGATTCCCCAGTACCCATGTAGAGCCAGATGCACACATGATGCATGCATCTGGGGTTTGTTTGCAGTGGCTGAAGGCCCTGGCGTGCCCATTCTTTCTCTCTTTCTCTGCTTGCATATAAATAAATAAACATATTTTTTTTTCAACAATTTGAAACATGCCTTTATTTTCCATAAGTACATTGACTTTACTCAGAAACGAAAACACCCCTGGGTTCGATGACTGGGTATCATTACCGAATGGCTTCCTTCTTCAGTACCACCCATGGACCATGGTGGGCTTCTGTGTGCCTCTGAATGAAGGCAGGCACAGGAGTGAGTAATAAACATATTTTTAAAAAGGGAGTTTAGTAATGTGCCCAAGGTTTCACAACTACTGATTGGCCAAGCGTGCCTCCTGCATTCTTGAAAGTATGAAGTTTCAGGTACAAGAATCTTGACCCCAGAGAACATGCTTTACCTACATAATTTAATTTCATCTTCACAGCATCCCGTCACGCAGGTTATGTTATATTACCTGCTTTTTGCAGGTCAAAGAAAAAGAAAACCAAAGGCCCAAGCGATGAGGTGATTTGTTCAAAGCTACATATCTAGGAAGTCGCTGGACTGGGATTTGGGATTGGCGTTGGGATTTGGATCTGACTTGGACCACAAAACCCACAAGCTCAGCTTCATATGAAACTGCTCACATACAATGGTATAAAGCAAAGTACAAATTATATCAAGATTCTTGTGCAATAGCGATGAACATTCTTCCAACGAAGTGCCGTGCTCTGTAGGAACTGATTTCTATAATAAAGGCTAATATTCACTGGGCATCACTAGCTAAATTTTAGGTAAACTGTCTCAATGCTGCCATGGATGCTAGTTTTGTGAAGAAGTGAGGTACAGAATTTACCCCTAACCCTTTCCTGTTTTGATTGATTGATTGTTGTTTTCCCGAGGTAGGGTCTCGCTCTAGCTCAAGCTGACCTGGAATTCACTATGGAGTCTCAGGCTGGCCTCGAAACCGCGGCGATCCTCCTAGCTCTGAGTGCTGGGACCGTTGATTTCTGATCATTTCAGGTGGGGACTCTGGGGTCTGTCTACCCAGGAATCCCCTCTCCTCCAGCGCTTCTCTAGCCCCGCCCACTGGGCGGTACCCCCACGACTTCAACCAATGGAAAAAGTCAGAACCGCATCAGGCCCCACCCGAGGCGTCCCAACCTGCTCTGATTTGCCGATGCCCAGAATCCGCTGATTGGTTGACGACATCTGACAGACGGCCGCCGCCGCCGCCGCCGCTCGCGCGATGTCTCTTGGGAGTTGTAGTCTCCGACTCTCCGTTCCCCCGGAGCGGGGACCTGGACTCCGCGTCCCAGCAGCCCCCGCGCGAGCCCTGGAGCACTTCCGCCCCGTGGTGAAGTGGGTGTCTCGTTGGGTGAGTCCGGGTGGCGGGGCGGGGGCAGCGGAGACTCGGCGCCGGGCCGGAGGCTCGGGATGCCGGTGGTCCCCACGGGGGGCCGGGGGAGAGGGGAGGATGAGCGTCCCGAGGGGTGGGGATGGCCAGGGGGTCGCAGACCGCAGGCTCAGGTGCTGGAGGTGGGAGAGACTCACCTTAGGGTCTGGAGGGCACACAGGGATGGAGAGAAGGTTCTAGAGCCCTGGCAAGAAGTGAAGATCACAAGAAGGCCTTAAGAATAAACAGAGTTTCATTCTCGACCTACCTGCCCGGACCCCATACCTCTAAGCTCACAGCCTCTCTGATGGTCGTGGGACCCCTTGGGTGGGATTGGCTGTTGTGTTCTGCCCGGTTTTCTTTATTCCTAATGGACGCGAGTGGCACCACTCCTCACCTGCCCACCGACCTACTGGTTTTCCTCGGGGGTTCCTCCCCGCGTTCCCCACATCCACGAATCCTTGGGTCTTTTCGTTTCTTCAGTATGTCTTGTCTCTGGCCCCCTTCTTGGGAGCGTCTTTGCAGAGCAGGCCACTCCATTCACTTCCCCAGCACTGACTAACACACCCTAACCAGTGGCATATATTTAATGCACAAGTCAGGCTATCCAGCTTCAAGTCCATCACTGGCCGGCACAACAGGCATCTTAGCCTGATATTCTAGATCCTTCATCAACAACCTTTGCAGCTCAGTCTTCATGTACCTCACAGTCCCAGGTGTCAAGGTTTTTTCCCCCATTTCCTGAGTGTTCCACTATTATATATCCTGTTCTTTAAAAAATATTTTATTTGTTTGTAAGGGGAGAGGAGAGAGAGAGAGAGAGAGAGAGAGAGAGGAAGAGGAGAGAGAGAGAGAGGAAGAGGAGAGAGAGAGAGAGGAAGAGGAGAGAGAGAGAGCGAGAGAGAGAGCACACAAGCACACCAGGGCCTCTAGCTGCTGCATTAAGGAACTCCAGATGCATGCATCCATAGGTACTAGGGAATCAAATCCAGATTCTTAGGCTTTGCAGGCAAGTGCCTTAACCACTGAGCCATCTCTCCAGCCCCTTTCCTGTTCTGCTTCCCCCATTCCCATTCTCTGTCAAGAGAACCACACTGTCAAGCCGGCTCAACTGTTAAACAGATCGCCCGTCGCCTCCAACTCCCCAGCTCCCAGATGGTTTGTTTCTGCATTACCACTTCCAATTAATATAATTATCTGTGACTTGTCCTTTTCCCTAAACTGGGCATCATCAGGACAGAAAGTGTCTGATTCATGTTCATTTCCTCGCTATCCAGCCCCGAGCAGTAGAGCCAACAGATCAGTAACGGCTTGGTGGGTGTGTGAATCAGGGTGAGCTTTGTTAGACTAGGCTTGAAGGTAGCTGTGGGTTTCCAAGGCCGGGAGCACTGTGTTGGGACTGTCCACTGGAAGTTGAAGTGGATCCAGTGCCTTCTGGGGACTTAAGACAGTGGTAGCCAATACCTGGAATGGTGCATTGCTACTTCCCCTATCCAAGTCCCTGGCAGGCATGGTTAATTGGCTTCAGCTTATCTTCATATGAGACTTATTCCTTAATTACTACTCTAGGTAGCCACGTCCAATAGATTGAAGTTGAGACTCTAAATGAAACCTATTTGCTGTCCCCTTGTTGAAGTCCTTAAATGTGAGGCCAGCCTGCTTTAAGCCATAGCCAAAACCATCTGCCAAGTGGTCCTGACGTTCTTTGGAAGCTTCCTATTTCTTTTGGTTTGGGGAGCCTTTACCAGTCTTGTCTGCTCTTCTTTCCCCATCCTAACGACCCGTTCCTATTCAGTGCCCCAGCAGCCAGGATACTGCTCTGCTTCCCTGTGCTCCATGGCTGTGTGCATCCCTCCCTTGTCTGTTTGGGGGAATCTGCCTCTTCTAAGACTAGGTGGGTATTAGAAGAGACCTCTGTGATCATTTAGCTAACAGGTGACTAAAAGTGGCAGCCATGCTGAGTGAGGCCCATCCACCATCATACTGTATGTAAGCTCCATGCCGAGGGAACAGTTGAGTCAGTTGCCAACATTTAACACTGCAGAGTTGTAGCTTCTCTTGGAAAAATTGGAAGCTCTGGGAACATTCTGGGCCTGTGTCCCCCCAGGACCTCGTAGTTGGTTCTTGTTCCCACCCATTTGACTTATTTTCTTCTTTGCACCAATTCTAATGTCCCTGTCCTTCTTGTCCTAGGGCAGCTGCTGAATAGGGTTTGACTTTGGGCTGCAGCCTGGATAGACCACTGCAGGGGCCACCTGACCCACCCAAAGTCACACTGTTGATAAGTGGCAGGAGTGGAGTCACACTGACACTTCCTTCATGTATTGTCTTCTTCTCTTCACACAACATATTCTCAGGACTTTGGGTGACTAGTAGACATGAGGCTGTGTGATGTGATTAAGAAAAGTGATGGGAGAAGGCAGACCTGGTTCTAGGTCCCCACTCTGCCATTGCTAGTTGTGTAACCATAGGGGACTCTGCAGAAGCTCCAAGTTTCCCTCTTTGCAATTGAGGCTAGAGTGTGGTCATATCTTCTCAGATAATTGCATTGTGACCTCAGCACACAAGGTGAACATCACACTTAGCTAAAAAATCACAGCTTAAAAAATCCTTTGGCCAGGAGCCATTTCAGCAATCACCACACTGTCTTTCCATAAGCTCTCCTGCCAGCTGCATTGTCTTGTGTTAACATTAGGTAGAAGAATTGGCTTATGTGGACTGTGCTGTGGGAAAGGCTGCATTCTCACTCAGTGGCAAGAAAGACTCAAGGGAACCCAGTCTAGCTAGAGGACTGTAGTCTTGGGGATGGTGGCCACATGCCCGCTCTGAGCGCTCCACCCAGTCATGTTCTTTCTTTCTCTGGTCTGAGTGTGTGTTGTGGAGGTTACAGCTCACCACTAATGGTCTTTCTCTTGCCTGCCTGGAGGATTCAGTGAGATCTTTAGCTCTGCACCCAGAACTCCATACATGGTCTGGATATTTTTGCTGGTCTCGGGACTGAGGAATGCCCTTGTCCAGCTATTGGTTGACTGTGTGGACCTCCCTCTCTCTATAATAGGCTGTAGCCCATGTGTTAAAGGTTGATTATGGTTCCTGGGGTCTTCTGACTTCCATATAAAACTAACCTTTGCTACTTTTAGGACTTCCCACGCAAAAGATGTCTTTTTGTTCTGGGACTGATGAGTGTTCAGCATTCACTTGCTGACTTATGGTCTGTCACTGGTCTGTAGCTTTCATGAGGCAGCAGCGATTGCCTGCTCAGGCTATTACTGTCTCTCTAGCCCCTGGTAGCATGCAGGGTACCCAACAAGTCCTCTGGATGATTAGCAGATTAACCCTTGTGTGAGATAGTGACAGAAATGTGTTTGAACTAGTGTATCTGAAAGGCTGTGGTTAAAAAATAATTTATTAATGTACATTATGGACCCTCTGTAACCCAGTAGGCTTTGGATTTTTGTTTTCATTTTTGTGTGGTATGAAGGTGTGTGTATGTATGTTCATATGCACATTTTCATGTGGAGGCCAGAGGACAGCCTTGGTGTTAAACTTGGGAGCACTGTCCACCCCTCACTGACCTGAAGGTTCACCAGTTAGGCTTGACTAGCTGACCAGTGAGCTCCCAGGATCCTCTCCTCTGCGCCTCCATGGTGCTATAATTTCAGACATGCATCACCACACCCAGATTTTACATGAGTACTGGGGTTGAACTCAGCTCCTCTTGCTTGCCAGGCAAATACTTTGAGCTATCTCCTCTTATTGGGCTTATCCGGCTTTCGATATACCAGATTTATAGCCTGTTGTTTATCAGATCTTGAGTTGGGTATTGCAGATGTAGAAGTAAGATATGTGCTGGTCCTGGGGAGATGGTCTAATGGGGCTGTCAGATGTAGGAACAGGTGACTGCTGAAAGTATAGACTATGTGTCTCAGAGGTTTACCAGCCAGGTTGGGAACAGAATCAGGGAGACAGTTTTTGGAGAGCAGGGATGGGATGGGGCATGCCAAGAGAGTACAAGAGAACTCTTGAAAGAAAGTGATGTCAGATGAGCAGGAAGTTGCCTGGCAGCCATTTGTTGTGTTCCCAGCCTCTTAGGACATGGAGGTCTTTAGGGCAAGCTGCTTTTTTTTTTTTTTTTTTTTTTTTTTTTGTCACTTTTACCTTATTTCCTTATAGTCCAGTCAAATGGCCTGAAATCCAAAATGCCACCCACCCTTTACTGAGGTTCTGCTGTATAATTCCAGGTTGGATGCAGCTAACAGCCCCCTTTGATTGGGTATGTTTTACATAATCCTGACTTGTTACGAAAAGCTCTTTTTTTTTCCTCTTTAGAGAACCCAATTATCATAGTCAGCCACAGCCGCTGGGATGAATCTTCAAACCAGGCACAGTTTATGGGAGGAAATGATTTATTTAAGCTACAGATCCAGGGGAAGTCCCATAAAAGTGAAAGAGGCTGGTCCTCTTTCACAGGTCTGAGCAGAAAGAAAAACCAATCACCTACACCACACACACAGAACAGGGAACAGGCAGGAGAGCAAAGAGAATTTCTTCCCCTTTATATAGCCTTAGGGTGGGGTCTTGCAACCCTATCCCAGACTTAATGGCTTCTTGAGTTTCTGGAATTTCCTTCCTGCACTGCCCACACAGGAAAGGATGTTTACTTCTAGCTCCTTTGAGCTTCCTTACATCCTGCCCCCTACTGAGAGGCTGTCTTCCTGTAAACATCCTGAGAGACCCACCCAAGATTACTTGAAAGGTCAAGTTGACATCACAGTCCACCCCTTGTCAACTTGACATCAAACCATATATCCTTACATCATATCTAATTTCCAAATGAAAACAGTAACAAGATACAATAGGAAATGCATAATCTCCTCCCAACATAAGGAAAGTTCCCTTAGAGTTCTGTAAATCAAAACAAGTTACATATAATGGCACAGAGTAAACATTTCCAACTGTTACGAGGCATAACAAGTAAGAGACTGGATCAATGCAAACTCAACATTAGGCAAACATCCACATCTGCAGTTCAAGTCCCATAGCACAACCAGTGACTGACAGTCTCCGGATTTTCAGTCACACGCCGCTGGGATGAATTTCCAAACCAGGCACAGTTTATGGGAGGAAAGGATTTATTTGTAGCTTTAGATAAAGGGGAAGTTTTAGAATGCAGAAGAGGCTACTTCCCTTTCACAGGTCCAAGCAGAGAGAAACTAACCCACCACCTACACCACACACACACTAGCAAACAGGCAGGAGCCAAGAAGAGAAGTTCTTCCCCTTTATATAGGCTTAGGGTGGGGTCTTGCAACCCTATCCCAGACTTAATGGCTTCCTGAGTCTCTGGAATTTCCTTCCTGCACTGCCCACACAGAAAAGGATGTTTACTTCTAGCTCCTTTGAGCTTCTTTACATCCTGCCCCTACTGAGAGACTGCCTTCCTGTAAATGTCCTGAGAGACTCACCCAAGATTACTTGAAAGGTCAAACTGACATCAAAACTTAACCATCACACCAACACAGGTGTCACAGGGAGGCGGTAATCTCCTTGGGCACACACATGCACAAGTTCCCCTAAGACAACATGGAAAATGGCGTCAGGGAAAGGAGAGATGGAAATCAAGGGGTGAAAGGGTCTGCTGTGGCAGGGGCTGGAAGCCGTTACTCTTTCAGCTAGTGTGGACAGAAGGATTCATTATAACCCCTGCTTCATGACACCATCCCCATGAGTTAATGACTGGTGACTTCACTATTTGCTGTGTATTTCCTCTGTGTGCTGAGCACTGCTCATGACCCCTTTGGAAGCTTATGACCTTCTGGGTAAGATCGTTCCACTTGAGGATGATGGAGGTTGTAAGAGAGAGTACACAAGATGCCATGGAGCTTGGGGCTGAGGACAAATCCTGTTTCAGAGGAACAGAAAGAGTTTAGGGTTCAAATGTGTCATGTAAGTGGAGCCCTCACTAGATGAAGAAGGGCTAGAGGCTGTCACAAAGGAGATCTTGGCTCTCGGGAGGGTTCCAAGGGCAGCCTGATGGAGGAACTGAAAGATGTAGGGCTGGAGCAGTCTCCTGCAGGAGTATGGAAAACGTGGGGTGGGAGACTTGGGCAAGGTTGATACTTTTTTTCCCAAGGAAAAGGAGAGTGCCGAAGGATGGATGTCCAGCAGTGATCACATTTTGATCTGGTCTGGTTGTAATGCAGAGAGCAGTCTGGAGATTGGGTGAGGGGCGTGGAAGGAGGGTTGTGAGTTGGAGGACAAGCGTAGGACACGAGATGATTCTGTGATCTGACATGGTGACACTGAGGTGAAGGCCAGGGCGACACAGCTTGGTGATGAGTTGGGTGTGGGATGTCTGGGAGCAAGAGGTGGACTGTAGTGCATGGGAAGGGCCGGAAGATGGATGGGATTCCAGGAGAAAATGATCAATTCGGGATTTTTTTTTTTTTTTGAGACAGGGTATTGCAGTTGTAGGTCTAGCTGAGGTCTTGAAGTTGAACTTGTGATCTTCCTGCTCAGTCTCCTGAGTGCTGGGATTACAGCATGCACCACTGTGCCTGGGAATGCATTTGGCTTTGACCTGTTGAGTCTGAGATGTGAAGGGGTAGTCACGTGGAAATGTTGGAGTCTAGAGGTCAGTACACAGTCTTGGGTTGCTGTTTTGAGAGTCTTCAGGGTAGAGATGGTGAAGAATGATCAGTGAGGAGGACAGAACGACAGAGGGATCTTACAAGAAGAGTGTCCTTAGAGGGACAGCAGGTTTTAAAGCTCAGAAGCAATTCATTGTGGAGGGGAGACCTCTAGCACCCAGACTGAAGGAAGGTTAGCCTTTGGACATGTAGCGAAGGGAGGAAGGCCACATGAGGGCCAGAGCATGGGGCCTAAGGTTCTAGGCATTTCAGTGAGTGCCAGAGGACTAACCTTGTGTGGTCTCCTTCCAGAGGTGATGCCAGAGAACGTGTTCTCACTTCATGTCTTTGGAAAAGGACTTCCTCTTAGCTTTCCTGTGCCTTGCAGAGGTGGTGGGAGCCGTGGGGAAAGCGAGGAAAGTGACACTCTTGGGTCTTCTTGTTCACTGTGTCCTTCGTTCTTTCTGTCTTCACAGCCTTGGAGCAGACCCTTTCCAAGGAGCCCCTTGAAGGACAGATCCTGATGCAGGAAGCCACTGGATGAAGACACCCAGCAGAAGAGAGGCATCCGGGCCACATGATGGCTGTGGCCCTGGAATCTGAGGTCCAGGCCTCATCCTCACCAGAGCCTGAAGACCTCCTGATTGTGAAACTGGAGGAGGACTCATGGGGAGCAGAATCTAAACCCCAGGGGAAAGACCAAAGCTCCGTCCCTCGCCCTGAGCTCTCCCGCCGGCGCTTCCGGCAGTTCCGGTACCAGGATGCAGGGGGGCCCCATGAGGCCTTCAGCCAGCTCTGGGCTCTCTGCTGTGGTTGGCTGAGGCCCGAGATCCACCTCAAAGAGCAGATCCTTGAACTACTGGTGCTGGAGCAGTTCCTGAGCATCTTACCGCAGGAGGCGCAGTCCTGGGTGCAGGCGCACCACCCTGAGAGCGGGGAGGAAGCTGTGGCCCTGGTGGAGGATTGGCACAGAGAGGCCCAGGTAATGAGAGGTTGCTGGACCACAAGTGAGGCTAACAGTCTGTTCTCAATAACTGCCCCAATCAGAGTAATAATTATGGAGCAACTGCCATTCACTGAGCACTGATGTACAGCAGATTGGGTACCAATTGCTTTGTATATATTCACCCATGAAAAATTTAATGAGATAGCTACCATTACCCTCACTTTACCAGTGAGAAAACAACAGCCAAGAAAAGATAGATCATTTGCTCAAGGTCACTAGCTACTGGATTTGAACTTGGGCAGTTTAACTGTAGATCTAGTCTTTATGCCTAACACCGTTGCCAGCAGCCTCTCATTACCATGCTCATAGCAGAGTCCACTGCTGCTACATTTTATATTCAACACAAGTTCTCTACATACTTGATTTTTTGGATGTTTGTAGCCATAACGAAAGTAGACTAAAAATAGTACTGTTGTCTCCATTATATAGATTAAGGGCTCCAGAAATCAGACAGTTCATCATGAGTGAGTGAACCAGAGCCCAAACCCTCCCTGATCCTTAGGTCCCAAGGTCATTGCTCTTTCCATGATAGACAGATATCTCTTCCACAAACCATAGGAATGAGGTGGGCATTCGTTCTGTGACCATTCCCTGTGTCAGACATTGTTCTGAGCTTGTATATGTATTCTCCCTCATCTAACCATTCCAGCAATCCAGTAGGATCTGTGACTTCTCACTACCTTTCTTCAAGTGGGCTAGCAAAGGAAGATAAGCCACTTGTTCGAAGCTAAGTGGGAGAGCTGAGAAGAGGAAAGTGGTATTATGGATTTTATAATTGGCAGCAACTTATAAGCAACTCTGAAGGCCTGTGATAAAATCATTTTGCCATGAGCCAGAGTTTGAATCCTGCAGAGTTGAAGTTGCTGTATGAAGCAGGTCCTGCAGCTTCAGGCAGAACCAGCCTTCCAGAAACTTTCTCTAAACATAACCCTGCTGCTGCCCACTTGTGAGAGTCAGAAATTTTTGTGACATCATACTTAACTACATTTTCTTAAGAGAAATTAGATCTTTGAGAATACATCTGTTACAAATGGCAGTGAAGCTCAAATGATGTGAGTTTGGGGCAAGCAAGGGTTAAGCTTTGTGGTTTGCTGTCTGGATTCCTGATGATGCATGCTGACTTGACACCTGTGAACCTGCTTTGGTGAGGTTCAGGTCTTCCGCCCATTTGGTAATTGGGCTGTTCTCATATTACTGAGTTTTAACAATTATTCACATTTTATATAGCAGTCTTTCATGAGATGTATCTTTTGCAAATTTTTTGTCTATGTCTTGGCAGTCTTTCATAGAGCATAAGTTAAATTGTAGTGAAATGCAGCTTAGCAATTATCTCGTTCATGAATTGCGTCTTTGGAGTATCTACCATGTCATCTTCATACTTAAGGTCAGCTAAGTTTTCTCTTCTATTATTAGTTATTTTGTGTGTGTTTGTTCATGTGTGTGCTTATGTGTGTATGTGCGCGTGCATGTGCTTGTGTGTGTGTAGTACAGAGGACACCCTCAGGTGGTGTTCCTCAGGTGCTGTCCATCTCTTTTGAGACAGGGTCTCTTACTGGCCTGGAGCTCACCAAGTAGACTGTGTGGCCAGTGAGTCCCAGGTCCTCCTGTCTGTCTCCCCAGCATGGTGAACACAAGCACACACACATATTTGATGTGGGCTATGGGGCGTGAGCCCAACTGAGATATATCCTTCTCCCTCCAATATTATTTTTGAAGGAGTTTTATAGTTTTGAATTTCACACTAGGTCTATAATTTAACTTTTGTGGATACAAACTGTGCACACATTTGTTTGTGTTTAACACCATTTGTTGAAAATACCGTCCTTGTTTCCTTATGCTTGTTACCTTTGTTCCTTTGTCAAAGTTCAGCTGAAACCTGTCTTGGAAACTAAAAGAACCCATCAACTCTTGGGCCACAGTCATACTCAGATAATATTCCTGCCCCACTGAAGTAGGCCTTGCTCAATTGATGACTGGAGGTTTCTCTGCTGTGTAGGACTTGGAGTCGTGTGCAGAAGTGAGCAGGTCCTCAAAGGGAGGGCAGGACCCTGAGTGCTTCGAGCTGCAGCTGGCGGATCACTGGCCTGAGGGACAGTCCCAGAAACACTGGGTGAAGAACACATGTCCTGACCTTCCGGAGCAGCTGAGCACCAGGATGGCACCACGGCCCCTGAAAGAGAGTGGTGAGTACCAAGAATATGGGGACACCCAGGAATGGAGCTTTTTCCCTCGGCTGGGAGGTGGGGTGGAAGCATATGCAGAGTAAAGGACATATGCACTGAAAAAGTCAGGTGGGAAAGCACTAGAAAAGAGGAGCAGTGGTGCCAGTGTGCCCTCAGTGGCAGCAGGTACAGGAGTTCAGAGCTGCATATCACTCAAGGCAGCTGAGGATCTCCATGCTCTAGAAGCTAAGTAAAAGGGGCTGTCTGGGGGCCGGGGAGATGGCTCATCTGTTAAAGCCTAATGACCCTGGTTGGATTCCCAGTACCCATGTAAAGCCAGATGCACTAAGTGGCACATGCATCTGGAGTTTGTTTGCAGCACCTGGAGGCCCTGGAGTGCCCATTTTCTCTGTGTCTCTTTCTTTTATCTCTTTCTCTCTTTCTGCTTAGAAATAAATAATAAATAAAATTTGTAAAAGAGGGCACACTCATTTTGGTCCCAGCATGGCTTTGGGAGAGTTAGGAGGAGGTAGTCCTGGAAACTAGGGTTTGGGTTTCAGAGGCTTTCTCTTTTCTTCAGCTGTCCTCACTCCCAGAGTCTCTCCTGCCCCAAAGATGGAGAACATTGCAGACGGGGAGGTGACAGCTGAGCCTCAGGTACCGTTTTTTTCTTTTTTTCCTGTCATCACTCCCACGGTGGTCTCCCCGTCCTGTCCGTGCAGCATGAGGCTCAGGTGTCAGCCTGTCCTCACTGGTGCTGCACGTGACACTTGCTCCATGCATAGCAGCTCTGTGGTCTCCTGATCTTTCCTGGGGCCCTGCAGGGCTTCCAGGCTGTCTTCAAGTGTCCTTTCTTGTGTGTGTCCACAGGAAGCCCTGGGTCCCGGCAGACGTGCTGAGAAGGCGTTCTGCAAGGACCTCCCAGGAGATGACTGTGGGAACAGCGTGTGCCTGGGTAAGAACACTTCTCCAGGACCCAAGGGGGCCTGTTGCTGGTTTTCTCAGTTCCCAAAGAAGGGTTTGCCATTCTCTTAAGAATCATAGCTCTGCAGTCTCTGATTTCAGAAGGAGGATGACCTTTCCTTGCAGCCAATCAAAGGCTTTCTATTTTGTTGGGATAGTAGTCCTCTCAACATAGCTAGCTGTTTGAGAAAATAAAGACATTTCTGTTCTCACGTTATTAGATGTCCAGAGGAGAAAGTGCTTCAGTACAGCACACATTAGCTCAGCAATGCCCGAAGGGCCGTGTGTTTTTCTCTCTCTTCTATCCTCAGGATTTCCTTCATTACAAAAATTTGTTTTGACTTTAGTCTAGTAAGATGCCATTGATAGTGGAGGTCACAAATTTCCCAGCAGACAGACAGACACACAGTCTTTCCTCCAACACTCGAGTTCAGTCTAATTGGGTCAATTTAGGTCATGTGTCTATCTGTGGATCATAGTAACAGTTATATGACAAAAAGAGCAGACGGGCCACTTACATTTTCTGATGAGGTGCTCTTGTAACAGTGAGGTTAGTCTGGGAACCTCATCACCTCTTTCAGGGAAAGGATGAAAGCATCAGGGACAGTTTGGACAAATACTGTCCAACAGCTCACTTCTCTTCTGCTACTTCTCTTCATCCTTTCGTGTAGGTGTTTCAGTTTCACAGCAGGAACATGGACCAGAATTTTGGGATCTGAGCCTTGTAAATTTTGGGAAAGGGAACACTGCAGGTTATAGCTTGGACAGCGAGCAAATGAAATCAACTCAGGCATTTGCCTGTAAGGACTCAAGAGCCTGGGAAGATCAATGCCGATTGGATGTGGAGGACATGAAGGTGTCAGGGGTTCACTGGGGCTATGAAGAGACCAAGACATTCCTGGCCATTTTAAGTGAGTCTCCTTTCTCTGAAAAGCTCCGGACTTGTCACCAGAACCGCCAGGTGTACGGGGCTATTGCAGAGCGGCTAAGGGCGCGGGGCTTCCTGCGAACCCTGGAGCAGTGTCGCTACAGAGTCAAAAATCTCCTGCGGAATTACCGGAAAGCCAAGAGCAGCCACCCTCCAGGGACCTGCCCCTTCTACGAGGAGCTGGAAATGCTGGTGAGGGCTCGGACTGCCATGGGAGCTGCCAGTGGACCAGGAGAGGCCATGGCACTCCCCAGGCTGGGCAACAGTGATGCTGAGATGGATGACCAAGAAGAAGGGGGCTGGGAGACAGAGGAGGTAGCAGAAGATGGTGACGGTTCTGGCCTGGCCACCATGGAGCATGCTCAGGGGCCCAGGATTGCAGGGAGCCCAGCTCTGCTCCAGAGTCGTGTTGGTAAGAACATGGGGTTTAACTGGAGAGGTTTGCAATCCTGTCAGCCAGGCTGCTGTCCCTGAGCTCAGCACAGGGAGTCTGGATTGCTGCCACTAGAGTTAGATGCTAGGCTCCTCGGATAACCCTCAGATCCCCACTCTTCTTCCAGACCACGTTTACTTCTCAAGGCTGAGTAGACCTTAAAGAGAGACTCCAGTGTGAGAATCTCAACGTGTGCCACTGGCGATACAGGGATGATCATAGGTAGTGCATGAGTGAACTTTCAATATCCATAGATGCGTGCAAGCATGTCGGCCTGTGGCTTCACAGGTAGCCAGTTTACGTAAAGAAAGACAGTGAGTGGAATACTGAACAGATAGGGAAGAAAGTTGTGATAGCCTAGATTGGAGAGTCATTGTGTGGCAAATGCCTTCACTGTCAAGGTGGAAACACCTTTCTTTCTAAGTCCAGAAATGAAGCATCCTACCTAAAGCCATGCAGCATTAGCAGCAGAGCCGGTGAGTCCTGTCTGGCATGTTCAGGTGGTTCCCTCTCTATGCTGCCTCCCTGGGTGCATCATCCACTTGCAGAGGAGCCAAGACCTACCTCCCTTTCCTTCTCACAGGAAAAGAAAGGGTATTTTCAGATTCTCTTCCTGGTGATTTGAAATCCATTTATGCCTCACTGTTTGGGGATGCTCAGATTCCCTGTTTTATTAAAAGGAGAATTCATAAAAGAGATAAAGAACATACACTAGATGGATCTAGGAAGA
>PVHP010029686.1:0-22204 GCA_004024765.1 Zapus hudsonius
AGCTAAGAGGGAAGGACAGAGGGGACTGCATCCCTAGGGTTGGGTCTCCTTGCAGCCATCAGCACTACAGGATTAACGTCCAGCATGAAAACAATACTTTTCTCTTCCCTCTCTGCAGGACAAAACAAGGAGAGGCCACCACCTGTTCCCAACCCAGACTATGAGGTAACAGGAATAGAGTGGGCAGGAAGTTCTAGATGAGAGGGAATGAGTGGGACTGTCCATCTCACAACTATGCAGAAACGGGCTAAGGATGGGGACACACTCATCTTTCTCTGGCTTATTCATGGGCTGAGATTTAGACATGGAGAACCACATAGGCAAATGCTAACCTGATAAATAGGCAGGCACTGATGCAGCCAACCAGTCATTAAAACAGGACAATACAGGGGCTGAAGAGCTGGCCCAGTGGTTAAAGCACTTGCCACTCAAACTGGAGGATCCACCAGATGCTATGGCGGCCTTCTGTAATCCCTGCACACTGGAGGCAAGCACAGCAAAGAACAGCAGCAGAGTGAGAATCAAAGCGAGAACCACACTAAATTTGTGCTTTGAGCTCCACGTACATGTCATGTGCACACACATACACACACACAAATTAAAACATAGGAAAATGTTTGATCAGTAAATAGCCCCAAGCTTCCCCACATCTCACCCACACATAGTCAGACATCACAGACCCTCTCCACCATGCTTCCTCTCTGTTTAGCAACTGAAGAGTTAATGCCTGGCATAGGGGAGGCCCACAGGACTGTTCTCATTGGTTGGTGGGTGTGCACCACTGGTTGTAGCTGAGTCTCACAAGAAACAACCTGCTTGAGTTTCACACTTGTGCCAAGTTACAACCTAAGCCTTCCTCCTGACTCCAAGCCCAAAGATCTTGCCCCTGCACTCCAGCTAGCTCTCCAGGGCCTTTCTTCCTTAGGCTCTACCTCCTCTCACCCTCCTAACCACTCCCTCCCTGTTCCATCCCCAGCCCATCCGCAAAGGCCAGCGGGAACTGTATTCTGGCCTGAACCATAGAGCCATCTGACAGCACCTGGGGACACGGCCTTCCACTGGCCCAGGTCCAGACCTTTGGAAAACCTGCTACTCCTTATTCCCTGGACAAGTTGTGGACCCCATACAACAACTGTTCTCTGGCCTCATGGTGAACACCCACGCTACAGCCTTGTCCCCAGCTCCATCCTTCCTGCCTTCTTTGCTGGTGCCCAGTTCCAAGACATTAGTGCCTCACTGCCCTTTGAAACCTCGGAGCTAGTCAGGCCCTGACACCCAGTCCGCCTTTTTGTCAAGATATTTATTTCTGTTATTCACTCTCTGCCAGCCCCTTCCTTCCCCCGTGGATGTTATTTCTCTTCAGTTCCCTCCTTTTCACTCATATGAATTGTCCCCCATCTCTAACCATTCCCTATAGCCTTCTGTTTTTTCAGCTCTTTTGCAACCTTCTCTGGGGAATGGGCTGGGTGTATGGTGCAAAGGTCCTGCCCATTCACAGATCCTGACTAAGCCCCTGCACTCTTCCCTCCATTTTGCCTTAGACCACCAGCTGGCCATTTGCATCTACAGGATGCACTAAGTTCCTCTTTGCTGAGGCGAAAATGCAATAAAGTATATTTGGCTGAAAGAGTTACTGTCCCTCTTTTCTGGAAGGTCCTCAGAGGCCACTTTGTGTCCCTAACACAATCCAGGTTCACCCACTCAGCTCAGTGCTATCCAGAGAGAGTAGAGAGCAAAGGTCCCTGATGGAGTGATCAGTCAACAAAATAGGTAAAGAAACAGGCCCCAGAAGGCAGGAGGAATTAACAGAAAAGAAGGGGTCTGCAAGAAGGGGGTAGGAGCTGAGACTCGGCCTTCCACCAGCTGCTGAGGGAGGCTTGGGAAGTGGAGGAAGGAGGTGCTCTCAGGCCACATGCTCCCTCCACCTTAGAGGCAGCTGCCTGAAGCCCAAGGCACTTGTGGTTAAGCTGCAGGATGTGGGTTGCACTGAGCATGAGGATGAGGGGGCTGGAGGCCAGCGGTGGGAGGCTATGTTCTCAGTCCCCCACACAGTTGGCTCACACAGGCAGGAGGCCAGAGCCTGAAAGTGCCGCTCAAACCAGCTGGCTGTCTTCTCTCTTGTCTGCCCTCAGAAACCTCGTTGCTGACCTCTGGGCTATTTGTGTGTTTATGATTAAAAAGGGCTTCTGTGATTAGCAACCTCTACATACTGTATACAAGCAACCTTGGACGAGTGGTTTCAACTTCTACTTGTTGGTCACCAATGAAGTGTCACTTCTTTCTGTCTAGGCACTAACATTTGGCTCAAAAGGAGTCTCAGTGATGGTGCCCAGGACTCAAGGCCGAGCTGCAGGATGGCTCAGGGGAGACAGGGTTTGCCCAGATATACTTGATTGTGTTTGGGCAAGGTAAGACATAGCTCAGCATGCTAACAGTGGTAACAGCATTTATTATGCTCTTGAAATTGTGGTTGCCCTGTATGTGTTCTCATTTAATCCTTATGACTCCACAAGGTAGATGCTTTACAGCAGAGGACTGTGGGCTCAGCTAAGTCACTTTCCCTTCCTCGGTTCTTCCCTAGTACCCCTGATATTTCTGAATAAAAAGGCAATGGTTTACAAAATTATATATATACATAATTATATATTATAAATTATATATCATTATATAAATATATAATTTATATTATATCATATGTAATATATATTTATATAATTTATATATTATATATAATATAATTTATATTATATATTTATATGTATTCACATGAAAGGATTAGAATGAGGAACCTCTGGAGCCCAGACAGGCTGGAAGTAGTCAGTCTGATCCTATCATACAAGGGGCAGTGGGAAGAGCCGCTGCTTACATGGCAGAAGGGAAAAGTGATCTCTCAGGAGCCCCTTTTTTTCTCTGTGTGGAGCATGTGCATACGTGTGAGTATGGGTGCACATGTGGAGCTCAGAGGACAGCCCCAGGTGTTGGCTCTCACCTTCCACCTCGTTTGAGTGTTCACCAGGAATTCTCTTGCCTCTGTCTCCCATCTCACCATGGGAGGGCTGGGATTACAGATGCATGATTCCACATTCAGCTTTACGTGGCAGGGTCTCAATCTAGCCCAGGCTGACCTTGAACTCACAGTTATCCTCCTACTTCAGCCTCCCAAGTGCTGAGACTAAAGTTGTGCACCACCATGCTTGGCTCAGAGTATACATTTTAAATAAATCTCACAGGCTCCCAAAGTTGGAGAACTCCCCACTGACTGAAGAGGTAACCAATTGAAAATTTCCTAAACCCACCCAGTCTAAACTCCAGCCTTTCAAGTAGATGGAGAGGGATAGTATGCTATAATGGATGAAGAGTATAAAGGCTGTCTCTCTCTCTCTCTCTTTTTCTCTTGTGTGGGTGGGGGGTGGGTGTGGGTGTTATATGTATGGCATGTGTATGTGTAGTATACAGACATGTGTGCAGACGTTGCACATGTGTGGAGGCCAGAGGAGAACATCCAGAGTCCTCTTCTATTGTTCCTTGAGACAGAGTCTCTCTCTAACCTGGGACTTCTGGTTTTGGCCAGTCTGGCTGACCAGCAAGCCCCAGCAATTCCTCTGTGTCCATGCACATCCCCTAGGACTGGGACTACAGGCATGCTTGACTAGACCCAGCTTTTTACGTGGGTGCTGAGGATCAAAGTCAGGTTTTATGCTTACATAGCAAGCACTTTTACCCACTGAGTCATACCCCGTTTTTTGAGATAATCTCACACGATAGCCCAGGCTGGCCTTGAACTTATTTATGGTCTTCCTGCCTCAGTCTCCCAATTACTAAGATTACAGTCATGCACTATAACACCCAGCTTTGATGAAGGATTCCTGATTCCGGTTTATCATGCAGAAGACAAGGTCAAATGGAGAAAGGAAGATAAAATGGTACCTTCTAAACAGGAGAAAGGGGGATTGAGGGGCCTAGGCTGAAACCACCTCACAGCGAGAGGCACCTACTCAACAGAGTCATAAAACCAGGGGCAGCCTTTAATCCCAGCACTCGGGAGGCAGAGGTAGGAGAATCGCTGTGAGTTTGAGGCCAGCCTGAGAATCCAGTGAATTCCAGGTCAGCCTGAGCTAGAGTGAGACCCTACCTCGGGAAAAAAAAAAAAAGAAAGAAAAAGAAAACCAAGGGCAGCCTCTTAGCTGCAGTGGCACTTCTCACACACACATGCATCCTCTGAGCCCCAACGCCTCTTGATGTTTCTGCCACCCCCACTCATGATGTCATGGAAACTTCTTTGTGGCTCAGCTTTTAAACACAAAAGCCAACCCTCATCTGTGGTGAGGCAGCCAAACTCTGAAAGGGTCGTTAAAATCTGGGACCAGTGTCAACAAGCAGCCAAGGGAGTGTGGTGAGGCACCTCACCTCAGTGGGCTAGAAACACCAATGGGTCCAGAGGGACAGGAGACTGCCCATCACACTGCCCATGTAGGGTAGAGACAGGGAAGAGATGGAGGAAGGACACAGGTGGGAAGAGAAGGCAATATGCCATCCAAGTCAGGACAACTCAACCCCTGCCCAGGGCCTTGTAGAGTGTAGACACCTGCTGAGTGAAAGAGCATATCTTTATTGGGTGAGCATGGAGGGAAGGTGCCCTTCATAATGATGCTTCTAGAAGGCACCAGGGTCAAGGTCACTTGTTCGAAGGCCAGTTTCCTCCAAGACGGCTGTATTGACCATCATCACGATCTCGGAGGGGCTAAGAGGTGACAGTAAGAAGAGGAACAGTAAGGCAAGGCCAGAACTCGAGACCTCTCTGACATCCCGGGGATTAGCTCCTCTCTAGGACTCTCCACACCTGCTCACAAGCCCTACTGTGGACCTCTCCATCCTACTCCATCCCCCTCCCATTATGGCCTCCTTCCCGCAGGGCTCACCTGATATAGCTGGTCATTCCCCAGCAGAGCCTGAGTGTCAGCAGCTGGAAGAAGCAGGGAGAATCATTAGGAGCAGGGAAGGACAATGACACCCACGATTGGTCACACCCTCCCTCACCTCCCAGAAGTCTGAATGAGCAACGTGGGCACACAAGTTCTTCCAGCTACCTGTGTCAAGAGTCCTTAGGACATTACAAGAGTGAGTCTCAGTCACTACCACCATGCCTAGCTTTCAGCCAATGCATAAGCTGGCTCACACATGCAACTTTCACTAACCTCCAGAGAGCCTCCCAGTCTCATGTCCTGCAAAGCAATAGGCTCCCAAAGCAAGGAGCAGAGTGGCAATGATGTCAGCGACAATGATGCCAGCCAGGGTGGTTGAATCCAACTCTACACAGCTCTGACACACTGTGGCGGAAAGGAAGAGGAGAGAGCATGGGGGACAGCTTTGAAAATCGGGATCTCATTTCTATGTTCCCTTGTGCCAAGACCCACACTTCAGAGAGTTCTTGATGGCTTTGACAGTTCCCCTTGACCAGTATCCCAAGGAATCCCTGAGGAGAGGCAAGAATTAACTACGGCTTTGTGGGACTTTAAGTTTCCCTCCAGGCCTACAATAACAAGGCTCCCTACTGCCCTGCCTTGCTTAGTGACACTCTCTGCCATTCTGAAGCCCACCAGATCTGCCTCATGCCATCAGAGTGGTCCCAATTTGTTTAGAAAACAGATTGGTTCACATAGCCCACGTCTAGTCAGAATGTTCCCACATCCAGAGGCCACTCATTCCACCCAGTGGGTCCAGGAGATACATACTTCGATAATATACTTGCACAGTAGACACTTCTTTGGCCAGATTATCTGTCCCTTCACATGAATACATTCCTCGTGGATCCAGGACACGTTTTCCCAAGTTCAGACTTTGATTGTTTGCTAAATGTATTCCCACCGTTCCCTCTAGCCACACAACACTGGCATTGCAACTCAAAAACACTTGGTCCTCAAGTTCCTCCACCGGTATCTTGAAAGGGCTCACTAAGGGGGAAGGAACATCACAATCAGAGGGAGCTCCTTGGTCTGCCCCAGACCCCTTACTCTGCTGAGGCTCAAACATAAGACCCACTTTGGCAGCCTGGGACAATTTCTGACTTCTAGCAAGAGGGGGAAGGAGACAAGAGAAGCTTTAGGAAGCTCTCCAGGAACTGCAGGGTCAGGATGGACTCGAGGCTGTAGTCCAAGCGGAAGACAGGTCAGGCTCTAGAGCAAAAGGGGAAACCATGAAGCTGGCTTGATGCAAGAACCTTCCTTAAACAAGTTCAGACCACCAATTAGAAGTAGGGAACATAGACTATGGAGGCCGCCAAGGGACAAGGAGAGGCAGATAGATGTTCCTATGCTAGAGGTTATGCAATTTCACACTCGTAGACTTCTGATTCTACTTCCCAGATCCCCACACCACTCTCGCATCAACCTCTCATTTTCTTTCTTCTCTGTTCCAGCATCTGCCAAGGTAATCAGGGGCTCACCATCCCAGGACCAGTCATGGCTGGAGTGCAGAGGAGTTATATGAACTATCAGCCCAAGGCCCAGATTTTCTAGGGCAAGTCCCAGGTAAAAGATTTCTTAACTAGGGATATAGCTCAATGGTAGAGCACTTGTCTGCTATGTGTAACACCCTAGGTTCAACCCCCAGTAACAACAACCACAAAGAAAAGAGTATTTAGAAGCCAGGCGTGGTGATACATGCCCCTAATCCCAGCACTCAGGAGACAGAGGTAGGAGGATGGACGTGAGTTCAAGGCCAGCCTGAGATTACATAGTGAATTCTAGGTCAGCCTGGGCTAGAGTGAGACCCTACCTTGAAAAACCAAAAAAAGAAAGAGAGAGAGAGAAATAGAGAGAGAAGAAAGAAAGAAGAATACTTAGGGGCTAGGCGATGACTCAGTGGGTAAAGTGCTTACCATGTGGAAAAAAATGAAAAGCAATGAAGATGTGAGTTTGGATCCCCAGAACACAAGTAAACATTGGGTGTGTCAGTGAATGCTTATAATCCCAGCACTGGGAGATGGAGAGAGGGGAATCCTTGTGCTCACTGACCAGCTCATCTAGTAGAATTGGTGAGCTCTAGATTCAATGAGACTCTGTCTCAAAAAACAAGGTGAAGCCAGGCGTAGTGGCACACGCCTTTAATCCCAGCACTCGGGAGGCAGAGGTAGGGGATCGACATGAGTTTGAGGCCACCCTGAGACTACATAGTGAATTCCAGGTCAGCCTGGGCTACAGTGTGACCCTACCTCAAAAAAAAAAAAAAACAAGACAAAAAGGCTGCAAAGCAAACAAAATCAGTGTTTCTCCTACATCTGAAGCAGGTCTGGAGTCTGTGTGTGCACTCGGGAAGACACATGTACATAAACACTTGATCTCCTATAGTCCCTGTCTTCTTTGGAGTTATTTCATGAAAATCCTGGGTTTCCAGAGCAGCTATTAGAGTGACCTTTTCCTGGGCCTGAGAAGTTGCTGAGACATGAGCTTTTCGGGGTTATTTTTGTTTGGTTTGGTTTGGTTTGTTGCACTGTTAGAGATCTACTACTGAGTTATATCCCTAGCGAGAGATTCAGTTTAAAAGCCACATGACGTGGGATTAGATGACATCCTACTGCCTGTACAATATAGCCCTCCATTTGCCCTTCTTCCGGATCAACCTCACGCTAGCCTTTCTCTTGAAGGGGTCTCCAGGATTCTTGCAAAGGGCCCCAGGTGGTCACATAATGACGGCCATCAGCGTTAGAAGGAACAATGTATATATTACTCAAGCATATGCAATACAAACCATTTCCCACAGATCTCTGGTCCCAGGCCTTTGATAGACATTCAAGACCAACATGAGTCTCAGCTAAAGTAGGTAAAAGCCAAGCATTGTTTCCTACCCCAGCCCTCCCTCCCTCCTGATCCTTGGGGTGCTGGGTAAATTCAAGCTAACATTGAGAAGCACCTTCCTGAGGACCTGTCTCAGTGGTGATGTCTCAGGGCACTTTCCTCCACACAGCCTGAGAATCATCACTTACCTTGAGGAAGAAAGGAAACCAGGATCAAACCAGCCAGAATCCTGCTGTGTCCCATCTTCCAGGTGAACTCATCCAGCAAACAGAGCCAGATCACAGAGCTCACAAGCCAGGGTGAGAGCTGCCCTCCGCCATCTGACGCATAGGTATTCAGAAAAAGGAAAGAGTGGGGGAGGAACTAGAAGAGGTCTGCCTGTCTGCTCTCTGCCTTTGATTATGGGAGACTGTCCCAGCAAAAGTAGGTTTAGGGGTGGGGAAGGGAGGAAACAGGTGCAAATTGCTCTTTCCAGAGCAGGGACCTTGGGACTGAGGCAGAAGGCAGAGCAGAGAATTTGCAGAAGATTGCCCAGATTCCTAGGAGGTGAAAGGAGATTTAAAATGGCCTCTTCTGAGTCCATGATGAAAAATGAGAACTTTGGGCTTCCTACTGACAACTAAATTCATTTACTACCAATCAAAGCCCCTTAAAAGAAGCTATGAGCCATATACCAGCTAGCTTCCTCCTGTTCACGATCCATCTAGAACCCTTCTTGGGCAGCCTGGGACACCAGATCAAGCTACTTCTAGCCAACAGGACGTTGGACTTCACCCCAGTCAGAGATTTGAATCCTGACTCCAGTATGTAGTACCCATTGGGCCAGAAAAATTTCAGTGCTTGATTCCCGAGTATCACTTTAAGGATTTCGGGTGGAGGATGTTTACATGGTGCCTGCCACATCAAATATGAGGTTCTTATTAAAAACACTAAAATCAACTCATTGGTAGAGTGCAGCTTCCTCCGGAGACAATGGACTTTTTCCACAATGGGCTTGTGGGGATCTGAAACTTTCTACACTGCCATGGTCTGATTGTCATCTATCTGAGGACAGAACCATATCAGTTTTGCGCATTGCTGTCTTGTGCCTGGTGTGGAAGAGGAGCTCTGTGAAACTTTATTGACTCACTGGCTGACGGAGACAAATGCCTGGGACCCTGGTTTCCTGGGTCCATGGTTTCCTGCTGGAATTGGGCCTCCTACTCTCTTCCAGGTGGGCACCACTTTGATGATCTCAAAAGAACAGTAGCAAAATCCCTGCTCCATCAGAGATCCAGCCCCACACACCTAGAGTCCTCCCTAAAGTCATGACTTCTAACACCATGTTACAAACAATCCTAACAACAAATAGAGGCAGGATATTTGATCACGTTCATGGGGGGGGGGTGGCTCAGAATGATCTCCAATCCAACATTCAAAGAGGTTCTCAGGCAAAGCGGATCTCCGAGTGGGAATCCAGGACTCTCTCCCACTCCCTTCCCCCACCACCACTCTGCAAGCCTTGCCGGGGGGAAAAAAAGAGACATGAGCATCAGCAGCCCTGCTTGGGGCCCCTGCTGCCCACACTTGAAGCAGAGGGTGGAGGAACTGGGGTTTTGCCTCTGTTCAGGGGCCTTGGCGCAAAGGATGCTGGGTGGAGCCAGGCACAGGCAGACTGGCTGCTAAAAGCTGTTCCACAATTCATGGGAAGGACAGACACTGCCATGGCCCTGGCTGGCTTCATCCTGGTGATCTTTCTTCTTCAAGGTAAGAGTCTGCCAGAGTGTCTGGCAGCCTGGGAAGGCTCACAGGAAGAGAAGTTTTGGAACCCCAACCGTGAGCCAACCCCATCTGTCACCTTAGAACTGGAAGAAAGGCAAAAGTAGAGCCTCCGGCAGTTCTTTGCTAGAAAGAAACAGTGTGTCCCCTAAGGACAAAGGCTAGAAAGAGGGCTTTGGGGTTTGAAGGTAGCTTGAAAGGACCTAGAAAAGGATTTGGAAGGAAAAGGTATAGGTTCCCTGATTCAGAGCTGGAGTTAGTAGTAAACCTATGAAACATTAGCTCACACAGTTGGTTAACTGGTCAATAAGATTGGGTAAGATCCAAATATGTGATACCTCAGAAGATGAAGAGATGCCTAGAAAGCCTCTGCTCTAAGGATCTCATAAAGTCATTGGAGAACTAAATCTATTTGTTTTTGTTTTTGGTTTGTTTGGGGCTTGGAGTTTTTTTTATTTTTGCTTTGTTTTGGGTTTTGGTTTTGGTTTTTATTTTTTTATTGGTTTTATTGCCACACCCAGCAATAATTTTTATTAATTGAGAATGGCCAGGCTTTAGTCCCAGCACTTGGGAAAAGCAGAAGTAGGAGGATTGCCATAAGGTTGAGGCCATCTTGAGACTACATAGTGAATTCCAGGTCAGCCTGGGCTAGAGCGAAACCTTACCTCAAAAAAAAAAAGGGGGGGTCGGGGATTAAAGAGATGGCTTAGTGGCACTTGTCTGCAAAAGAAAAGAAAAGGAAAGAAAGAAAGAAAGAAAGAAAGAAAGAAAGAAAGAAAGAAAGAAAGAAAGAAAGAAAGAAAGAAAAGAAAGAAAGAAAGACAAAGAGAAAGAAAGAAAGAAAGAAAGAAAGAAAGAAAGAAAGAAAGAAAGAAAGAAAGAAAGAAAGGGAAACAAGAAAAAAAAAGAAACAAGAAACTGACTATGTTGTACCTGTAATCTCAACATTCAGGAGGAAGAAGCAGGAGAATCAAAAGTTCAAGGTCTGAGGCTGGAGAGATAGCTCAGCCATTAAGATGCTTACCTGTAAAGCCTAACACCCAGTTCAATTTCCTGTACCCATGTAAAGTCAGATCCACAGTGGCACATGCATCTGGAGTTCATTTGCAGGGGCTGGAGGCTCTGTTGTGTCCATTCTCTCTCTGTTGCTCTTCTCTCTGTGTGTCTCTCTGCTTGCAAATAAATTAATTAAATAAGATTTTTTTAAAAAGTTCAAGGTCTGCCATGCATGGTGGTGCATGCCTTTAATCCCAGCACTGGAGAAGCAGAGGTAGGAGGATGGAAGTGAGTTCAAGGCCAGTCAGGGACTACAGAGTGAGTTCCAGGTCAGTCTGGGCTAGAGTGAGATCCTACCTCAAAGAAAAAGAAAAACTTCAAGGTCATCCTTGCTACATAGCAAATTTGAAGTCAGCCTTGGCTACAAGAGACCATGGCAAAGGAAAAAAGAAAGAGGGAGGGAGGGAGGAAAAGAGAGAAGGAAGGAAGGAAGGAAGGAAGGAAGGAAGGGGAAAGGTAAGGGAAGGAAAGGAAAGAGGGAAGGAGAGAATGGAGGGAGGGAAATGGAGAAGGAAAGAAGGAATGCAGGGAGGAAGGAAGGGATGGAGGGAAGGAGGAAAAGAGAGAAGGAAGAAAGGAATGAAGGGGAAGGGAGGGGAGGGGAGGGGGATCTATCTGAACCTGTCAATCGCCTGGTCAGGAAAGCTGATTCATCTGAAGACATGCTACGGAGATGGGAGGAATAATGTACTTAATGAGATAATGCACTCATACCCCAGAAGCCCCTTCCTCAATGCAGCTACTTGCAGATCCTCCCTGCTAAGCCTGCCTTTTCCTTTCCCCCTCATTACTTCTTTGCATATTGGCCAAAATCCTAAGCACATTTGCCCTGACACTGAGCTTCCCACTGTTTCTCAATAAATCTCCTTTGCTTTGCTCCCTCTTCATTGCTTGGTGCTTGACAATGAAACGAAAAGAAGCTGGCCATGGTGGTGCATGTAATCTCAGCAGTCGGGAGAAAACCTGCAACAACAGTGTGTAGAACAAGGAGCTGGCGTCTTTTGGAAAGATGGAGCTGAGAGCAGAGTCAAGGGCACACAGAGGAACACTCACTGCTCACAGAGACTAACAGAAAAGGAAGTGCAGGTGGCTTTGGCCATAGACCTGTAATTAGAAAGAAAGCCAGAGGAAAAAGAGCCAGAACTGCACCTGTGCTCTAAAAAAAAAGTGGGAGCCAAGGTCACTCGCTGAAACTGACTTAGGTGAAAGCAGAGTGGGAAGAAAAACGGTGAGAGTTTAGAATTCTTTCTGAGAGAAAAGAAGGAGCCAGCCCATAGACGACATCTGCTGGAGGGTAGTGCTAGAGCCAGAGCAAGGCCCTGAATAGAGTGAAAACAGCACCAGGTCGAACAATGAAAATCGGAGCTCTGGATCCAGCTCAGCCACAGTGAGCTGTGTATCCTTGAACTAGATCTCTGTCCTCTGGGCTCAGTTCTCACACCACTCAATCTGTGTCTTTGGCTATGTTAGGTCTCAAATGGAGGCAGAACTCAGGTATGCAAAAATCAATGGTGCCAGCAATCAGTTCCATCGCCTATGGAACCAAGTTGAGATGAAAAGTCTCTTTGCTGTCTTATGATAACCAAGTGGTTGAGGACAGGGCTAGTAAGAAATCTGTTCAATAGTTCTGGCCATTCTCCCCCCCCCCCTCATCTGTATCTATTCATCTAAAACATGTAAGACTGACTCCTCCTATGGTCTAGGTACTACAGTTTAGCTCTGTGGGAAGTTCTAGGGCATTGACTCTTCCAACAATTTCAGTCACACTTGAACCCATAAAGAGCTCCCACAGCACAGACTCTACCCCTAGCCACAGTACTCCTGTCCTTTTTTCTTCTCTTCTCTTCTCTTCTCTTTTCTTTTTTTTATTTTTCTTTTGTTTTGTTTGTTTGCTTTTCAAGGTAGGGTCTCACTGTAACCCAGGCTGACCTGGAATTCACTATGTAGTCTCAAGGTGGCCTCAAACTCATGGCGACCGTTCTACCTCTGCCTCCTGTCCTTTAAAAAATGTTTTTTATTTATTTACTTGAGTGAGACAGAGGGAGAAAGAGATAAAGATTGAGCATGGAATCTTCTTCTGCCACTGCAAATGAACTCCAGACACATGTGCCACCCTGTGGGTCTGGCTTTACGTGGATATACTGGAGAACCAAACCCGGGGCCACCAGGCTTTACAAGCAAGCACCTCTAGCAGCTGAGCCATCTCTCTAGCCCTCCTGTTCTTTTTAAAATCTGTGTCTACTCAAACACACATGCACACACACACACACACACACACTCTCTCTCTCTCTCTCTCTCTCTCTCTCTGTTTTTACTTGTTCTTCAAGGTTTCACTTACTTTCATTCTTCTATTAAGCTTTTTTCTTGGGAAGAATTATAGTTCCCCTTCTCTTTCATATACATTCATATAAATGCTAGCCCTTGCTCACACCCATCACCCCAGCACTTAGGAGGAACGCTGAGCTCAAGGTCAGCCTAGGCTAGAGTGAGACCCAGCCTCAAAAAAAAGTGCTAGTCCCTCTTGGGGTTGATATCAGCAGCTTCAAAGCCTCAATCCTCTGATCATATAGGATATCTTGACCAGCACCATCCAAAATAATCTACTAAAGATAAACTCAGGTTTGGTCCATGGGTCCACCATGAATAATAAGGCACAATCATCACTCGTGAAATTCCAAGATGAGCTACAGAGAGGAGAGCAGGACAGTTAGAAACTACCATCCAGGAAGCAAGCCAAACCAAACACATGCATTACTATCATCTTAAATTCAATTGCTCATTTAGACTACATCCAGGTTACAGATATTGTCATTGTCATGGGTAGGACCTCACTAATCTTGACCTCAAGTGACCATGTGAATACCTCAGGGCAGAACAATTCATTGCCTTACTGATCCTCAGCCCCTCCTCTTTCTCTGTAGGTACTGTGGCCCAGAAAAAACAAGGTAGGAGAAATGCTTTCTCTCTATTATAAAACTGACAGTAGTTCATAGAATTATGCTTTCCTATAAGAGTAGCTCTCAATTCAGAAAGGGAGCAATTTAGAAAGGATGAAGTGATGTGGGGTAGATAGCTGATATCTCCATTGTCAACCAAACCACCATGGGACCCATTCTGAGCAGCTTTCCTAGAGCTGAACAATTACTGTGTGTCCTTGCTGTGAAACAAGACCCTAGTGACTAGTCTCAAAATAAAACTATGGACTCCAAGCATTATCATCACCTAGGAGCATATTAGTAACACAAAATTTCACTTCCCAGCCAGGCGTGGTGGTACACGCCTTTAATCCTAGCACTCGGGAGGCAGAGGTAGGAGGATCACCATGAGTTCAAGGCCACCCTGAGACTACATAGTGAATTCCAGGTCAGCCTGGGCTAGAGTGAGACCCTACCTCAAAAAAAAAAGTTTTTTGCCAGGTGTGGTGATGTTCACCTTTAATCCCAGAACTAGGGATGCAGAGGTAAGAGGATCGCTGTAAATTCAAGTCCAGCATGGGACTACAGAGTGAGTGCCAGGTCAGCCTGAGATAGAGTGAGACCCCCACTTTGAAAAAAAACAGGTTTTCATTAGCATATATTAATTATACATAACAGGTTCTGCTATGACATTTCATACATTTGTACAGTGTTCTTTAATCATATTCATCACCTCCCCCAATGTCGTCTCCCATTCCCAGAGATTCTCTTCTTCCCAAGTAGTCTTCCTTCTACTTTCATGCCAAAGAAGATCCTTAACAGAACTAGGTTTTTCCCTTTTTAGGAAGCCACTTGGTAAAAGTAGATGACAATCGAGAAGATGGTTCAGTACTTCTGACTTGTGACCTGGAAGACAAACAGATCCAGTGGTTTAAAGACGGAAGCATAATAAGTCCCCCAGATACAAGTAAAAAATCATGGAATCTGGGAAGCAGCACCAAGGACCCTCGAGGCACATACTGGTGTCAAGGATCAGAGGGCATGTCAAAGCCACTCCAAGTCTATTACAGAAGTATGTATCCCCTGTGGTATGTTTACTGTAAAGTTCAGCAGTACTCACTGTTCTAGAGCGCTCACACTGTCTAGTATAAGATAGAAACATTTACTAAGCAATGATATACAGTATAGTATAGCATAGTCCTATAAAACCTGGTTTAGCCTTTGGATGGGCCTCATGGATTGAAGCAGTTCATCAACAAAGCTGGGAGAGGGGACACGAGGGAGATGAGCTACAGAGAGGAGAGCCGGACAGTTGAGAGTAACAAACAGTGCCCAGTCCTCCTTCGAGTCCACACAGCTCCTGATTCCATAAGCATAGCAGGCCTCCCTGACTTCTCCGAGAGGAGCACAGAAGCATCAGTCTTTCCATGCCAGCCAGAGGGAGGAGCCTGCTGCCTTGGACATGGGCACTGATGCTCCTCCACAGGCTAAGAAGATCCTGGAAGAACACATTCCGAGCCTTGAAGGGGGGAAGCTCATCCCTCCTTGTGCCTTGTTCCCCACAGCCTGTGAGAATTGCATTGAGCTAAATGCTGCCAACGTAACTGGCTTCATCTTTGTTGAAATCATCAGCATCTTCTTCCTTGCTGTGGGGGTCTACTTCATTGCTGGACAGGAAGGAGTTCGTCAGTCAAGAGGTAAAGAAGCTAGGCATGGTGGTGCCTGCCTGTATTTCCAGCCACTCAGGAGGCTGAGGCAGGAGGACTGATATGAGTTCAAGCCCCGCCTGGGCAATTTAGTGATAATTTGGTGGCATATAACTTTAATCCCACCCACCACTCAGGAGGCTGAGGTAGGAAGATTGACATGATTTCAAGCGAGACTACAAAGTGAATTCCAGGTCAGCCTGGGTTAGAGCGAGACCCTACCTTGAAAAACAAAACAAACAAACAAAAAATAGAAATCAATAAAAAAAAATAAAGTTTTAAAAAGGTTGTGGTGGGCGTGGTGGTGCCAGCCCTTGGGAGGCTCAGATAGGAGGATTGCAATGAGTTTAAGGCAAGCCTTGGCTGATGTGAGTTTCAGGTCAGCATGAGCTAGAGTGAGACCTTGCTTCAAATGAACAAAAGTAAAAATAAGCCGGGTGTGGTGGCGCACACCTTTAATCCCAGCACTTGGGAGGCAGAGGTAGGAGGATCGACATGAGTTCAAGGCCGCCCTGAGACTACATAGTGAATTCCAGGTCAGCCTGGGCTAGAGCGAGACCCTACCTCGAAAAACCAAAAAAGCAGCCTCCCACCCAGCACTCTGTGTGTGTGTGTGTGTGTGTGTGTGTGTGTGTGTGTGTGTGCCTTCAGTTGGGATCTGGGCACCCAAAGGAAAAAAAAGTAAAAATAAAAATAAATTAAAAGGCCTCAGTAGTAGAGCACTTACCTAGCACGTGTGAGGTCCTGAGCTCATTCACAATGATTAGAAGGGGAAAAAAGGTAAGAGAATGTTCTGAGCTGAGAGATAGGACCACATGAGACCCTTGGCAGAGACAGAATTGGTGTGTGTTCCTGATGTGCATAATTGGGTGACATTGTCGCTGTGGGCAGGAAAGAAAGACATTTGCTGTTGTCCAAGTCCATTCACCTATCTTCAACTCCCTATGATTTGTCCTCTTTGTTTTTAAAAAGTGTTAATTACAGCCAGGTGAGTAATGTATGCCTGTAATTCCAGCACTGAGGAAGCTGAGGGAAAGGATTGTCATGAGTTCAAACACATGACCACTATCCTAACTTATTAAAAACTCTTTATTGACAATTTTCATACATGCACATAATATCATCATGATCATGATCCCTCCCGTAGCCTTCTTTTGTTTTCCCTCCCCATTCCCTTTCACTGAACCCCTTCTTTCCAACTAGTCCCTCTTCTATTTCGATGTCTTTTAAAAAATATTTTTATTTATGTATTTGTAAGCAGAGGGAAGAGAAACAGACAAAGAAAATGGGCATGCTAGGGATTCCAGGGCTTTTAGCCACTGCAAAGGAACACCAGATGCACGTGCCACTTTGTGCATCTAGCTTTACATAGGTGCTGGGGAATCAAACCCGAGTCGTTAGGCTTTGCAGGCAAGCACCTTAACTGTGGAGCCATGTCTCCAGCCCTTGATATCTTTTTGCCCTTTCCATTATTCAGGATGAACTGTTGGTGAGCACACTATTGTGCAGTTAACAACAGCTGCTGTGAGGTTATAAATGCAACAGCCACTTCGGGTCTAGACAGTATTCCAAAGCTCTCCTCCCCATCCTCTGACTCTTAACATTCTTTCTGTCCCCACTATCCTGATTTCTGACCACGGAGATTAATTTTGTTTGGTTTTACTCTTTATGCAAATGGACTCATGCAGTATATATTCTTGTGTGCAGTTTCTTTCACCCAACAATATGCTTATGAGAATGATCCATATTCTTGTGCTAGGTGATTTTTTTTTTTTGGTTTTTCGAGGTAGGGTCTCGCTCTAGCCCAGGCTGACCTGGAATTCACTATGTAGTCTCAGGGTGGCCTTGAACTCACGGCGATCCTCCTACCTCTGCCTCCCGAGTGCTGGGATTAAAGGCGTGCGCCACCACGCCCGGCTTTAGGTGATTCTTATACTTTGCGAATAACCCAATTTATTGTCATTCTATCCGCAATTGTATATTTTCTCTATTTTTGTGCAGCTTCAGACAAGCAGACTCTCTTGCCCAATGACCAGCTCTACCAGGTAAAAAAAAAAAAAAAACAAGGAATGAAAGAGACAATGCTACAGTTGGTAGGGGTGAACCTCTGGTATTGGAGGCAAATGTCTTGAAAGATCTTAGACAGAGGAGGAACTGCTTAGAGCATGCCACATGATGGGCTGGCTGCATGTGTGGGGAGAGTGGAATAAATGATGAGAAGGGTTGAGAGAATTGTTATCTAATGAATAAACGTTGAGGACCCAGGTATGATGGAGCACACCTTTAATCCTAGCACTCGGGAGGCAGAGGTAGGAGGATCACTGTGAGTTCAAGGCCACCCTGAGACTACATAGTGAATTCCAGGTCAACCTGGGATAGAGTGAGAAAAAAAGTTGAGAAAATGCTAACAAAGAGGTACACACAAAGAAACTACACAGTTTTCTTCTCCTTGTTCTCTCTTAGCCCCTAGAGCAATGAAGTACCTACTCCAAAGTCTTGTTCACAAAAAGTGTTCAATAAACATGCTTAAAATTAATTAACAGAGGACAGAACAATCAGTTGATGATTATGCTGTCCTCTTCAGCCCCTGAAGGATCGGGAAGATAACCAGTACAGCCACCTCCAAGGAAACCAACTGAGAAAGAAGTGAGCTTGCAGACGCAGAGCAGGTGGGTTCTGCCATATGTCCTCTGTGTGACCTGCCCTGCCCAATCTAGCTCTCCCAATAAGGCACCTCTCTCTCTCTCTCTCTCTCTCTCTCTCTCTCTCTCTCTCTCTCTCTCTCTCTCTCTCTCTCTCTCTCTCTCTCCCCTATGGAGTCTCTTTTCTAAACACACTGGGATCAGGACCGACTGCCTGGTCCTACCACGTGTATCTGTAAATCCTTAGAGAAAGGTGTCAACCCAGAGAGATGCTGAGTATTAATCTTCTCCTCTTTAGGGCTTCTCAACATCTACACTATTTACATTTTGTGCTTGTCAGTTCTTTGCAATGAGAAGCTGTCCTGTGCACTACATTAAAGCTGCATCTTGGCCTTTATCTACCAGGTGGCACTAATATGACAAGCAAAACTGTGTCCGAGTGTCCCCTCTAGGGAAAAAAATCACCTTTAAAAACTACTGACCCTAAAAAAAAAAAAAACTACTGACCCATATTAATCTTTCAGTCAGCCTGATAATCAGCCAGTAGTTTACATTTAATCAACCCATCACAGATTTCAATCAAGAAGTTTGCAGCTGAGAAGGTGGCTCAGTGGTTAAAGGTGTTTGCTTGCAAAGCCTGGGACAACCTGGGCTCGATTCTCCAGTACCCAAGTAAAGCCAGATGCACAAAGTGGCACATGCATCTGGAGTTTGTTTGCAGTGACAACAGGCCCTGGTATGGTACCAATTCTCTCTCTCTCTCTCTCTCTCTCTCTCTCTCTCTCTCTCTCTCTCTCTCTCTCTCTCTCTCTCTCTCTCCTCTTTTCTTGTAAATAAATTAATAAATTTTTTTAAAAAAAAGAAGACAAGTTTGAAAACCTCATGTGGTTTTCTGATCAATTAATTTTTTCCTTCTCATTCCAGGTGTTCTTCCCCCCCTCAACTGTCTTCTTTTTAGAACTAAAGCAATACACTTTGGGGACCTCTCAGCAGAGAGATTTTTCAGCCATAAAACTAGACTCAAGTTTCACAAGTGGAAAGAGTCATCAGAGCAAATTTGTTTTTTTTTTTTTTCAAAAGTCAGAGCTGAGGAGTGTTGCTCAGTGGTAGAGCACTTACCAAGAAATCATAAAGCCTTTGGTTAGGTCCCCAGCACCACACCCTGCTCTCCAAAAACCATTCAGGTCGACATAAGACATGGTGTTTCAGGAGTGCCACCTATTGGGGGAAATTGTATTTAAAAAATAAAATAAAAATATTAAATAACTCCTCTATTTGAATATAATTTTGTTTCAATCTTTATTGGGTTTTTATATAGGTCATAATTCAATGCAGTGATACATCTCTCTCCACCTCTGCCCTCCACAGCCACACAATTGCCTTTTCCAGGAGCAAACAATTTTTTATATGTCTCTGGATATATTCTAGGCAAACTGAGTGTTGTGCTTCATGCTTTTAACCCCAGCACTTAGGAGGCAGAGGTAGGAGGATCACTGTGAGGCCATCCTGGAACTACAGAGTGAATTCCAGGTAAGCCTGTGCTAGAGTGAGACCCTACCTCAAAAACAACAGCAACAACAACAGAAAAAAAAAAACAGATGTTATTCTAGGCACATGTTGTGAAATATATGTGAAATGTCCCCATGGGCTCATGTGTTCATACACTTAGTTCCCAGTCAAGTGGTACAATTTGGGAAGGACAGAGAACTTTTAGAAGTTTTAGCCTTACTGGAGGAAAACAGGTCACTGTGGGCAGTACTTAAACTTGTATGGCCCTCCCCCACTTGCTGTTCTGTTTTCTGGGTACTGCAACGGGACACAGGCTTCCTGCCATGATGAAACTTTCCCTCGTTACTGTTTAAACCTTATTTCTTCTGAAAGTTGCTTCTGGTTGCATTTTGTTCACAGCAATAAGGAAGTAACTGATACATGGAAGAGCAAGTTCTCAAGTACACGTTATTCTCTCTCCCCCTATTTTTCACACAAAATGTAAGATACTATACACGTTACATTTTCTCCTAATACAAGCTTAAGATTATTTCACACCAGTACGTGAAGAATTTTTTTATATTTTTCGGTGTATGTGTAGTATATGTGTGTGTGCACATGCGTGTACAAACGCACACACCCCATGAGATGCTGTGGAGGCCAGAGGAAGGTGCCAGGTGTTCTTCTCTATTGCTCTGTCACTTCATTTCCCTGAAACAGTCTTGTACTCAACCTTGAGCCCTCTGCTTTTGCAATTAGGTTTGCTGACAAGGAAGCCCCAGGAATCCTCCTGTCTTAGCACTAGGGTTACAGGCATGCACAAGCAGGTCCAGCTTTTTACATGGGTGCTGGGAATTAAACTCAGGTCACTATGCTTGCACCGTATGCATTCTTATAGCAAGTGCTTTTATCTGCAAGACATTTCCCCAACCCAGAACTTCTTTTCATGTAGCCACATTGTATCATACACATGAATTACCTAACCAGTCATCTAGTAATGACTCTAACATGGTTCCAGGCTTTCCCTCTCATAATGCTGCAAAGACTAGCATGCATCACTTAAAATATAATTTTAATTGCATAAGCTGTGTATGGTGGATCACAGTTTTAAAATATTTTTATTTATTTGCAAGGAGAGGGGGAGAGCAAGAGAGAGAAAGAAAGAATGGGCATGCCAGGGCCTCTTGCCACTGCAAACTAACTCCATGCGCCTCTTAGTGCATCTGGCTTTACATGGGTACTGGGAAATTGAACCTAAGCTATTAGGCTTTGCAAGAAAACACCTTAACTGCTAAGCCATCTCTTCAGCCCCTGGATCATGTTTTTAATCCCACCACTCAGGAGACTAAGGTAGGAGGATAACTCTGAGTTCAAGACCAGCCTGAGCTACAGAGAGAGTTCCAGGTCAGCCTGGTCGAGAATGAGACCCTGCTTCAAAAAAAAGTTGCATTGACTTGATGAAAGAGGTGGTGGAAAGGATGTAAACACCAAAGAATGAGAAGTGCTTCCAGATACCACATAACTATTGTACTTATGATCTCACAGTGACTGTCCTTACCTGCCTACACCTGTACAGATTGGGCCCAACAACCTTTTTTCATTGATGGTGGAGGGCCTCATGAGGGCCCATTTTCCTCAATGGTACAGCCACTAGTAAACTGCCAACTCTCTAGTATCCTTCAACTCATGCTATGCAAGTGACCTTAATTTAAATTCAGTGGGTCACAAAAAAAAGACATTAAAGTGGAAGTGGAACAGAAGAAGGGCTCTGTAGGACTGCAAGAGTAACAAGAGAAAGTAAGAAATGCATAAGATCAAAACACATTAAATGCATTATAAAATTGTCAAAATTTTAAAACAGCCGGGCGTGGTGGCACACGCCTTTAATCCCAGCACTCGGGAGGCAGAGATAGGAGGATCACCATGAGTCTGAGGCCACCCTGAGACTACATAGTGAATTCCAGGTCAGCCTGGGCTAGAGTGAGACCCTACCTCGAAAAACCAAAAAAAAAAAAATTTAAAACAGCCCAGTATGATGGCCTTTACTCCCAGCACTGAGAAGGCAGAGGTAGGCGGATCACAGGGAGTTCTCATGCAGGTCCTTTAATAGGAATACAATTTCACTTCTCTGGAGTAAAGACCTTGGAGTAAAGCATCATCAAATCAAACAAAGAATTCCTGCTATTCAGAAAGTCTTTGCCATATATTGAAGTGTTTCCCTATTTTTTAAAATGTTTTTGTTTACTTATGAGAGAGAGACATCATTAAGAAAATGAGACTGAGCCAGGGGTGACACATCTTTAATCCCAGCACTTGGGAGGCAGAGGTAAGAGGATCATTGTGAGTTCAAGGCCAGCCGGGAACTACAGTGAGTTCCAGGTCAGCCTGGCCTAGAGAGAGACCCTACCTTGGAAAAAAAGAAGGAAGGAAGGAAGGAAGGAAGGGAGGGAGGGAGAGAGGGAGGGAGGGAGGGAGGGAAAGGAAAGGAAGGGAGGAAAAAGAAAGAAGAAAAAGGAAGGAAATAAAGAAAAGAGGAAGGAAACCACAGAATGCCATCGATCAGCATTGAGAGACCCTTCAACGTCCGGAACGGTATCCAGCCCCCAGAAGGCAGTTAGTGTAGTGCTGTAAGGCACTGCACAGGCTTCCAGGGGAAACTGATCAATGACAGCTGGAGTAAACAGAGACCACTGACACAAAACACAATCTGCGGTCATGAGTAGGCTGACCACACCTCCTACTGGGAGAGAACAGCGAACCAAGAAAGGAGCACTTGTGTAATGGAGGAGCCTGGGCCTGGGGGAGACAATCAACAGCTTTCAAATTCAGCCAATTTTCCACTTAGT
>PVHP010029687.1:0-22219 GCA_004024765.1 Zapus hudsonius
GGGGGTTCAGTTAATGCAGCAAAGATCAGGGTGGACCTCTGCAGAAAGCCACTCTGCCCTTTTCCAGCATTCTTCCAAGAGCAGACACCAATCAGTTCTCTGATCACACATGTCTAGGGAAATACTTATACATCTGTAAGGACTCACCAGTTCTGCTTCCCAGGTGCCTCTGATCTGACAGGGGCTGTGCTGATGGGCACATCATCAAGAGGCAGGTCACAGGCCCTATCACCAGGTGGGAAAGCTGTGCCTCCTCAAAGAGAACCACTCCAAGGCTAGAGAGTATGCTGCCCACACACCACACTGCTGGCCTCCACTGCCTCTCAGCATGAGAACTGTCACCCCTGCTATGCTCTGACTGTCCCCCAGCCCATCACAGCAACACACATATGTACAAAGGCATCTTCATACGCATGTGAATGTTACAGAACATTTGTGCACTCACCTGAGTCACAGGTAGACAGGTGCGCAAGCTCACTACAGACATGCCAACCACACAGAGGCCACATCCCTGTATCTCAAAAAGAAGCCACACAGCAGGTTTCTGAAGTGGCAGGATCTGAACAATGGCTGGAATTCTCAACTTTGTTAGAATCTTTGATGGCAATATGGTAATTATTTTTTAGAATTCCACATTTGTTAGACAAAGATACTGAAATACTGAAATATGAAATAAGATGATGCCAGAGATTTGCTTTAAAAAAAAATCAGTTGCCTGAAAGAAAAGAAGAGGAAGTAAAATGAAGCAAAATTAGCTGCTGATAGGCACTTAAGTGGTACACCAGGTACATTACACTGGTCTCTTGACTTCTGTGTGAGCCTGAAAGTCCCCACATAAAACTACATTTTTACAAATCCACAGACATATTCAAGCTCCGAGTTTATGACAGTGAAAGACTAGTACCCCTAAGGGGCCTACTGAAGAACACAGGGGACCTGAGCCGTCCATAACCTCTGCATCCTTCTAAGCTAAAGCTGAAATAGCAGAAGTTAGGTTGTGTGGGCAACCTTGGAGCTTCTGCAAACCCTCAGCAATGATCACTCAGGGCACCCAAAGCACTGCAGGGTCTGGGCACAGCAGAAAAGGCTCACAGCTAGGGAGCTCCACCTGCTCTATCTAGGTCAGGGTCGTTCTGGGCTGCTCTTCAAGAAGAGGCAAAGGAAAGGGGCCATCTCTCCAAGGAGGCAAGAGGACGCAGGAATGGCAGAAGTACCCACAGATGGCCTCCACCCTGTGCTTCAAATGTTCTCAGCCAACTAATGAAAGCAGAATGCTGTAGCTCCCCAACCCACCAGCAATGAGGTCTGTAGCCAGGAGGACAGGTGGTCTGGCCCCAATAATGCACCATGCCCTCAGCTCCTCTACAGGACCTATGATAGCCTGTCTAACAGGAGGACTTCACTTCTCACAACTCCCACTTTGCTTTTAGTAACGGACAGTCCCTTTAAGCTAAAGAACCTTGCATCATAAAAATCCATTGACTATGCACTGCAGGCCTCAATTACCCCTGGAGTCCTGCCCAATAAGACAATCATAGAAGCTTCCCCCTGCACCAGCACAGTGGACTCCTCTAATGGGGGAGCCAGGGATGGGGAGTCAATTGGCTCTTCATTGTCATTCACTTTTAGGAAGTATCTGAGAGCTGGGCATGGTGGTACATGCCTTTAATTCCCAGCACTTCGGAGGCAGAGTAGGAGGATTGCCATGAGTTCAAGACCACCCTGAGACTACATAGTGAATTCCAGGTCAGCCTGGGCTAGAGGCAAGACCCTACCTCAAAAAAAAAAAAAAAAAACCCCACAAAGTATCTGCTACACTGCACTGTCAGTCAGAGGCTCCAACTACTCCTACCAACACAACTATGTCTTCTCCATAAGGTCTGGATGTAGGTGACACCCACCCAGGTGCTGCTTCCACCTCCCTTGCACCCCTTACACTTACCACAACCTCCTGTGACAGTCCACCTCCCTTCCCTGGCTTCATTGGCCAAATTCTCAGAAGGCTGACATCCAGAACAAAGCAGAACTCTGAGGATAATAGTCTACATTGCCAGGCCGCCCTGCTGGCTCCTGGCCCACCAACTTCAACCCACAGAATAAGATATACATACCACAGAAAATATTTTCCCCCATTTAGAGTCAGTTAAAGAACCCCCCCTCCCAAAATCACAATTTAAACTTTAAAAACAAATTTTTTTTTTTTTTGAGATAAAGTCTCATGTATCCCAGGTTGGCCTCAAACTCCATGTAACCCGAGGTTGACCTTAAATGTCCAATCCTCCTGCTCTCACCTTCCAAGTATGTGGTTTTACAGGCATGTATCACCACAACTGGGCTTTATGAATTCATAGGAATCAAACCCAAAGCATCATGCATACTAAGCAAGCACTCTACTAACTGAGCTACATCCCCAGTCCAAATGAAAATAAACCTCCTGCCTACACTAAGGCCTCAAGTCCTATACCATAAGCTAACATTTCAGTCTGATCACCTGCTGCACAAAAGTGGTCCCACAAGACTATAATTATTAAATCCAAGGGGCACAAAACCATGGGACACCCCTATACAGAGATGACTTCAACAGTAGCAACAAGCACATTAAGGACAACTTCCTTTTTTAATATTATGTATGTATGCATGCATTCATTCACTTATTTGAGAAAGGGGAGAATGGACTCACCAAGGTCTCTTGCCACTGCAAACTGCCACTTTGTGTGCCTGGCTTTACATGGGTACTTATGAATCAAATTCAGACCAGCTATCTTTGCAAGCAAGCACTTTTAACCACTAAGTGATCTCCCCAACCCAGCAAATTCTTTAAAAAAGAAAATTGTGCTTTTAAAATTTTATTTTATGTGTATATGTGTGTTGGGGGTGGGGCACCGTGGAGGTCAGAGGACAGCTTTGGGGTTGATCCTCGTCTATGTACCTCATTTGGCAGGGTTTCTTACTCTGCTCATCACCAACTTCCAGGAATTTCTCCTGTCTCCGCCTCCCATCTTGCTGTAGACATCAGCATGCTAGGATTACAGAGGCCCACCCCAGCTTTTGACTTTTTCCATAGGGTCTGAGGATCAAACAGTTACTCCAGTTTGTGTGGTGAGCACTTTATCCACCGAGCTATCTTTCCAGCCTTAAAGCAGATTCTAAATCCAACCTAAGGGCCATATAATCTACACCAACCAGCCATCCACACTAAAACCAGAAGGCAGAGCAGGTAGTAGGATCCAGGCCCAGAAGTTAGAAAGGGAAGATGGCAAATAGGGCCAGAATACAGGCATACCGTATCTGGATCCCAGTGTCACACAAACCTCTCTAAGGCTCAGAAGAAGGAGGACAAAGGTTACTAGCCTAAAAGCGCTCATGTAACCAGGCAAGAAACTTCAAAATAGGATTTCTCACACTCAACAAACTTCTACCTGAGGTTCCGAGAACAAATGTCCAAAAATGTCCAAGTACAAGCATCAGGAACCTTGGCTAACAAGACAGGGGATCCTCAGGCCCAGGCTCTGCAATCAATGGTGCACTGAGGGCCCAACTGACTCCAATCCTCCATTCCAACAACTCCATTCCAGACTTTCAGCAGTCCCAAGGCAGAACACATGTGCCCCCCCCCCCCATTAGCATCAGATCCAAGCTGGGAAGAAAGTTTTCCCTATCTTCCACCAGGGGAGCACAGGCCATGGCTCTACCAGCCAGAGCTGAGAGACCAAGGAATGTGGCCTAATTCTCTGAGCTGCATCAAGGCGACCCATGAGACAACCCATGAGGTCCACCTTGTTTTCACAGTTTAAAGAGCTTTATAAATTAAGACAAAACCCACTAAGGTCATACAAGCTGGGCGACACTTATTGCATACAAGGATGTTAAAAAAAAAAATCACAGTTTTGATAGTTCTGCAAAAAAAAACTTAGCAAATTTACAACAAAACTGTCAAGTAATTAAGGCAAGGCACTTCACACATGAACTTAAACTGCTAATTAAAATCCCCTCGCTTAATTGACTACATTTGCATATCATTCAACTTGGGAGTATAATTTTTTTAATGGTTTGGGCAACATGGTTGCAACACCAGGAAGCAGGAGGCAGCAGGTGAGACAGAGCTAAGGCAGCCAACATAGAGCAAGCATTAAGCACCAGGTGGTGGCCACAGCAGTGTGAAAAGGAGTGTCCCCATGAACACCCAGGGAGGGCACAGCTGAGGTCTCAGAAACATTATGTCAGCTGGGGGGGGGGGGTCTGAGCATCTCCCGCTCAGGCCCCCTCCCCTAGAGGACCAAACAAGTCTAGGCCTCAGGTGTGGGGTAGAACAGCTGAACCTCCCAAAGCTGCACAGACCTTCTGCCATGGCCCAAGACAAGGATAGCAGATTCCAAGGTACATCTTAGCTCTTGCTGGCCCAGGGGTCAATCAAACCCCCAAGCACCACATATGAACGTATGTGCTGTCCACAGCTTCCCAGTGTGGCCCAGACACCCATCTACTAGCCTGATCCTCCTCCTGTACCACCCAGAGGTCATAGTCCAAACCCTGAACTCACCTTCAGCAAACAAGCACATCAAACAAGTATGGTAGTGTATGCCTACAATCCCAGCACTTGGGAGGCTCAAGCAAGAAAATCATCTCAAGTTTAAAGTCAGCCTGGGTTACACAGCAAGACCTTGTCTAAAAGAAAGAAAAGGCTAAGCCTCTCACTGGCAGTCCTGGGCTCTATGCCACCTCCGATGTAAAAGAATGTGATGGAGAAACTCAGAGAGCAGAGGCCTGAACAGCACTGGAGCACTAGAGCCCAGAAGGCCGGCATCATCAAGACTTGCCTGTCCTGGGCACCACTGAGGTACAAACAGGGCCACCAATCTTCCAAGGCAGCAGGGTCCAACACAAACTGTGGCAAATGCTGGTGGGGGGGGGGGGAAGAGTAGCACACAGATACCACTGCTCTGAGCCAGGTCAGTCAGTTCACTCCACTCTTTCTTGGGAGTGTATGCTACTTTGGTTTGCTAAATAAACTGCTTAAACTGAAAAGGGGGAGGAAAAAGATGCTCTCTAAGAAAAGCTTGCACTCCCTTTTCCACAGGAGGCTGACACTGCCTTATACAAAATCCGCTGAAGTCAGCAGGGAAGGGAGGACCAGGGATGACACCCTCAGACTACCCTCAGTGCATAGACGCCATACCAGGAGGGAGCTGGCTCTGGCATAGCACATGGTACGAGAGAAGCCCCAGATGCTACCACCCACAGGCGGCAGGAGGGCTACTGTGTAAGTACATCAGTCTCTCAGTGCTCCAACTCCTGCGGGTCACGCACCCACCTTCTGTAGCTGAGGACACTCAGGGACAAAGTCTGCCTGCACATCCTGGAGAACAAGCTTGCCATCTAACCAGCTATACCTGTACCTCAAGGAAGGACACGGTAGGAGGAACTCAATTGGCCTCATCTTTAAAAAGACACCGAGAAATTCTATCTACAGGAGAAAGCCCACATTTCATAGTCAAAACAAATACATTCCATATTACTTTCAATGCAGAGCCCACATGGACTCCACCAGCAACCACCCACAAAACTACCCTTCCCAACAAGGGGATCAGCAGTGCCTAGTGCAGGCTGAAGGGTCTATAAGGAGGACAGCCACTTCCTGCTCCAGTCAGACTTGTAGACAGACAAGAACACAATTAGCAGAAACACCTGACTTTGCTGACAATGACTCTCCTCATAATCACAGAAGTGACTTGGCAGCAAAGGGACCATCAGGCAGACGGTGTGCAGGGACCAGCAACCACAGCCTCAAGGAACCACAGCACCAGGGTGCCACCGTGGGTCCAGAAACAATAAGATAGTATCGCTGCCTCAGGACACGCACTGGTCTGCCTAAGGTGTGTTACCACAACCCCTCACTAAATCGGTCAGTCAGCCCTGGGTCAACTTTACACACATACTCCCAATCATCACTTCATGTACAGTGTCCCTGCCACTGTCACCCATACACACAAAGTCAGGAAGGGAGAGGCCATATCAGGTCAGTTCCACCTACCGGCCCACAAGTCTTCACAGGACCTCCACCAGGCCCTGGCATAAAAAAGGACAGTAACGGACCCCATCCCAACACCCATGCTGCCCACAAGGCCGCTAAGTTTTCCCGAAAGAGGCAGTGCAGTGGCACTGCAGGAAGCCATTCCAAACAAGAGCTGCTTCTTTCAAAATGACCAGCGGCCGTTCCTGCGGAAGCCACAGTCAACACAAAGAGGGCTGGGAAGAACATAGCGCTCATAGCCCAGCCAAGGGAAATATCCCAGGGCTTTCTGAGCACTCCAATATGGAAGCAGGGTCCAGGCATCCCCAAGCCAGACATGAGAGGGCTACCTTCAAAGCAATGATGGAATGGGCAGAGGAAGGACACCAAAGAAGCTTCCATCCAACCTTCCCTCCCCTCCCAGTCAAACAGACCAGGGCTGCTGAAAGCCTTGCCAACAGTGGCAACATGCCTCCACTGAGTCACTCCCCACGGCAGCCCAGCTGTGAGCAAGCCCCTCACCCAGCCCCATGAGACCAAAAGTAAACCACATACCCAACCCCCAGAGACAGAACCCTGGGGCTCCCACAGCAATGCATAGCTGAGGAGGCAAGCTACTACACCTTAACTTCCCCATCATCACTGAAGTCACAGCATTCTTGCAATTTTAGAAGTCAAGAATAAAAACATAGCAAAGGGCTAGAGAGGTGGCTCAGCAGTTAAAGGCACTTGCCTGCAAAACCTAACAACCCAGATTCAATTCCCCAGTAACCACGCAAAGCCAGATGCACGAAGCAGTGCTTGAGTCTGGACTTCCTTTGCAGTGGCAGAAGCCCTGGTGCACCCATAACTCACTCTCCCTGTGTCTTCCTCTTTCTCTGTCTCTCAAATAAATAAAATATTTTTTTAAAAATAACACAAATCTCAAACAGCAAGACAGACTGTAGGTGACTCCAGACTCCTGTCAAAAATGTCTTTACGGATTGTGAGAGCCGTGGTGGGGGAGACTATCCAGAGGCATGGCACCCCTCAGTAACAACACACTTGAGCCAAGAGGACCGGGCTGAATACTAGGCTATCCATGGTCTCCTGCCACAAGGACTGATCCAGACGGCCCACAGAGGAGGATATCCAGCTGATTGGGAATGGGGAAGGGGGGGGGCATTGGGGAACTGGGGATAACAACTCATTGTTTGCCCACTAAATAATATAATTCATTATGGACAATATAAAATGCCTTTACATTTCCACTCAAACAGGAGGACAACTCATAACAATGGGCAGAGAAGTAAAAGCCAAAGTGGTACATGGGACATTTGGCAATATCACTGTGTGACCAGGAACACAGGCCATATAGAGTGCACCTGGTCTGTTCCTCTTTCTCGATGCCCTACAGACCACAGATAGCACATTTGGTCTAGATTTTATTACTATCTCCATCCTCACTAAAACTCACCCAAATCTTGGTCCTTGGCTTCAAAAACTAAGAGGACACGAGCAATGAACGAGTCTGAACACTAGAGGATCTCCAGGCAGCAGCACCCATGCTCTAGGGCAGAGCCCCTTGTCTACACAGAAAGCAACACTCAGCCCACTTACTCCACCACACCCATAGAGAGAAGTCGCTGCTTCAGAGGGTGATGTAACCTGGGTGGTCAGCAAGGTTACCAGTTTGTGAGCTGGTAGTTTACCAGCACCAGGGAAAAAAGTAGTAGGAACAGTCACAGCTGGGCTGGTGCTGGCATCACAGGACCCTCCTTGGGGTGCCGTAACTGTCTGACCAAAACACTGACCAAAACCTCCTCCCAAACATGCAGGTGAAGCCAGTATATACCCCCAGCCCCAATGTGAACAGCATCTGGCTTCCAATCAAATAATCTCCTTCCCAACCCAGTGACTAACAACCCAGGAAAGTGTGAAACTAACCCACCTCCTTTCAGATCTCCCGGAAGTAATCTAACCTCGGTTTTGATTCAAAACAAAGAAAGTTTTTAAAAACATTTCAGTTGAAACTTGCATAATTCTTCCAGTGGAGAAACCCTCCCTCAACTTTCGCAATCCTTAGAAAGAGACACATTATTGCCAGAGTCCAGCTACCACAGTCATGGCCACCTCCAGCCAGACATCTCAGGAACCACAGCCCCTCCTCCTGGGGCTGCTGTGGCAGCTCAGACCTGGCCCAACCCAGCCCCCACCCACCCACCGGGCTACAGGGTGGGGCTGGGTTCACACTTAGCCCAGACTTCCTCAAGCTCAACATCCTGTCTGCCCTTAGCGACTCTTCAGACAGACGTTACACAAACTGGCTGCAAGGAGGTTGAGAAACACTGCCAGAGTCAATGACCTTACTCGTAGAGGCTCCCTGCTGACTGAGAGCCTGGAGGATGGCAGCTGGGGACAGAGGCAAGGGCTATTCAAGGCCCCTGCTACCTGCAGATGGTGAGGGACCAACCAGCTCCCAGAGGAATCCAGGAAGCTGGAAAGACAGATGGACAGAGACTGACAGGTTATGCGAGAGAATGGCCTACATGAGGCTCGGCCCTCAAAATGGAAAGGGGCATGCCAGGAACAGGCAGGGCTAGGGTTGCACATCAGGCCCCATTCCCATTCTCACACACAGCTGGTTGTGGAACCCAGAGCTCAATGTCCAGCTGCTGTCTGTTGAAAAGGCCCACCAGCCTTCCTGGAGCCCCTCCTAAGTAAACCAACCTCAACCCACATACCCTGTCCATCTGTGGGGGCTTCTGGTCTAGCGACTTCAGAGCATGGGCACTATCCCACCTTCTTGGCCCAAGAAAGCCCAGCCCAGCACATGCTCCCAGGGAACACTCTTCAAAAGGGAGACTGAGGACCAGGACAGCTGACCCTTGAAAGAGCCATTCAGACCTAAGGGTGCTCAGGCAAATGCGTCCCAGCATTTAGATGTTGTCCCTTCCTATGATAATTCTGGCTTAAGAGCAAACATGGTGTACAGCTGTAATCCCAGCACTCAGTAGGTGAGACCCTATCCCCAAAAAATGAAAGAGGGAACTGTTTCAGACCATCCTTACCAAAGGAATCCTGAGAAACCAAGCTCTGGAGGACAAAGGTACAGCAATCTACGATGCCCAGAGTTCCTTAGGTGCCACCACAGCCTACTTCTCAGACACACAGGCTACAACCCTGCCCAGGTGGCAGTACAGTGCCTAGAGGTGGCATGGAAGGAACCCTGGTTACCAGCAAGATGTTCTTTGTAACAGCAACCATGTCCCAGGAAGAAGGCCAAGAGACAACTCCAAATGCCACGGTCTATCTTTTAGACTGAACTTCTTGGGAAGTCTAACAGCTATTAGACAACCCAAGAAGACAGGACAGCCAGCCAGGCAGAAGACCACAGACAGCAGAGGAGGCTCAAAGGTTCCTTCCCACCCTCCTGTTGCCAGTGGGAACATGGCAATAGCATCACACTAACACACAGGATCCAGAGGTTCAGCAAAGTATTAGTCTCAGTTTACATGAGGAAAATGAGGCAGAGAGGTTAAGCAACTTGCACATGGGCACACACACAATCAGTGAGGGACACAGTGGGAAATGTTGAGACCAACCCCATGAGGTTCTACAACACGACTAGTTAAGTTCACTATAGGAGACTCATTAGGACAGCAGCTGGGGAGAGGGGGACATCTCTAGGAGTGACTCACCGAACATCCAAGCAGCCTGTGTTTCCCTCCAAGCTACACTAGCAGGAAGCTAGGCCTAATCACCAATAGAAAGAAGTGGACATTTCCTGTCTCCCTATAACATTAGGGGGCATCAAAGAGGAAGACCACCAGCCTTCATATTGTCACAGTACTGTTGACATGCCAAGGCCTCAGGCACAGCTACCTACACAAAAGTGTTTAGGCTCAAAGCTGGAAACACCTCCTCACACACTCAGCTGACCACAGGAGCTTCAACCCCACCTCAGTCAGGCCGGTGCCATTTCCACCAGGCTGCCCCCAAGCAAGGCAGGCGAAGATCACTGCAGCATCAAGGACTCAGGAAAAGCCCCACCATGGGCATACTGCAGCACAGATCCATCCTGCTCTGGCAAGAGACCCTCCTTCCCAAGCACTGAGCAGGCACTCAGCTAAGTAGGCACTCACTTCAGTAGCCAGCCCAGAACAGCACTGCCTGCAGAGTTCCAGTACACTCTTTGTTCCTCCCTAGTACATCAAAAATATTAAAGTCAGCTACAAAGGAAGTAAGGAAATCAAAACATATCCAATGAATAAGCTGTCAAGAAGCAAGTGGGAAGAACCAGTGAGCAGGCGACAGCCTCATCCCAGGCCACTCCTCCTAAGACAGCAGGGTCAGCATGGGTCTAGCGCCCGCCCACTGGACTGACAACCCCTTCCTGGATGTTGCCCCTGGTCAAGCATAAACAAGCACTGGGCAGTTCTGGGGGGACTGAGAGAGGGCAGCCCAGCCAGAACCCCCCACCTACAGGGTGACAGAGCCAAGGGATAAACAGCACTGAGGGCAGAGGGGTCACCCTCAGGCTGGGAGCACCCCCTTATGGGGAAAGCACATAGGAACTGGCAAACCTGAGGGAATTCAGACTAAGGCGACCAATGCCTGAGCAGCGCTAGACACTAGTGACTTGAGAAATTTCTCTTGTCAGCAAAGGAGTGTCAGAGCACAGCCAGAGCGGGTATCAACAGGGAAGGGCAGCTACACACCATGGCGGAAATGACCAAAGCACATGACCATGGCTCAGGGCACCATCCTGCCTTCTAACCCCATCATGCTGGGATCTCCCAGAACCACAGGGCTCAATGTGAGGGAAGAACACAGCAGCCTGCCCATCTCTGAAGTAACTGGAACAAAGGGGCCTTGCTGCACACACACCCCCCCCCCAGTCCGGGAAGAACGAAAGACCACAAATATGCATAGGACCCAAAAGTTGACAAAAACAGACACACCCAGTTCAGACAAAATCCTCTCTGCTTGCCTGGGAGAGCAGGGCCACAGGTACCAGAGCCTAGTTAGTCCCACACCTCCTCAATGATGGGAGCAAGACCACCACAATCGCCACACACGTGGCTTCCTCAGGCCATGTGAGCCGGCAAGGGTGTGGGCACCCAAATGCAAAGACACTGTTAGCAGCAAGCACCATCAGTATGCCCATGGCCAACTCTCCATCCTAAATTCCCTGCCAGCAACCTCCCCTCCCCACCACTACAAGCAGCTACACCAGACACTGGGTAGGCTAGAAGCACCACACTGGCACACATCTGAACATGCGTGTTCTCTCTCTCTCTCTCTCCCCCTCCCTCAGCAGCCCCCGCAGAGAGGCGACAGTCCCTCCTCAGCCCCTCCCCCCAGGACTCTGACACTCTGCTGGAGGGGCGCCCAGAGAAAACCGGGCTGCAGCATCTATTCACAGATTTAGAAAAAAAGTTTGATGCAATGGCTGAATTAATTAGGCCTCCCAAGAATAGCTGAGCCAATGCAGCATTCTGTGTGTGCAATTTAATAAGCTTGGATATTTTAAAAAGTTACAGATTCTTAAGATGTGTGCAAAAAAAAAAAAAAAGTTCATATGGACCCCGGGAATGATTTCAGCACCTAATAACCTAGAAGTGGTTCAAGCTAGATGCTACAGAAGGAACCTTTACTTCCCACAGTGCCATCATTCCCCAGACCTTCAACCTGCACACCAGAGCCTGGGCCAGCAGACCTCCACACCAAGCCCAGGAGGGACAGGAGGAAACAGATGGCTCCAAACAGACTGCAGATCAACTACTGACGAGGACAAGAGGCCCCCACACTAGACAAACGGGGGACCCACTAGCTAGCAGAAGCAGGGAGACAGAGGAGACTGGGCTAGATGTGCCAAGACTCACATGGGACTCCTGGCTTCATGTGCATCTGTGTTCTAGTAACCACCAGGCTGTCTGCGGGAGACCACATGCAGGCACCCGTCAGTCCCTATTCCCAGATAAAGGCAGTAACCTCCATCCCTCATGACACTTCATCAGGTTAGATCTCACAGCCAGGGTCCAGGTGATCTAACTTCCGGGAGCTTGGAGCAGCCCCTCTCTTAGGCCCGTCTCAAGCAGGGCAAGGACTTCTCAGTTCCGCCTACACTAGCAGTGTACTCAGCACAAGCACCCCAGGCCCGAGGGCCTTCCTCTCAAGCAGCATGGCACCCACAATGACCCTAAACAAAACAATCCCAAGAAGTATCACCCACAGATCCCAACCTTGGGAAGAACCCACAACCCAGAAGCCCCCCGCCCCCACCCTGCATGCGACTCGGCAACTCCAAGCCTGGAGACACTCACCCTGGGCACCCTCCTCTTGTACTTGTTGGCGTAGTCAAACTTCTCCTTCACGTCGTCCAGGCAGCGGCCGAGGCGGGCCTGCTCCTCCTTGCCCGTGTAGTCCTGGCTCAGCAGGATGTAGGCCCGCCAGTTGGCGGAGTCGAAGCCCCAGTGGCAGGTCCGGTTCTCCAGGGCCTTGTGCGAGTGCACCACGAACTTGTGCGGCGGGTACATGAGGCGGCAGTCGAGGCACTGTATGCAGGCGGCGCTGGGGCTGCTGTACAGCTCGGGCACCAACAGCCCCTTGCACTTGCCGAAGCACTCGTGGTACACGCGCACGCTGCGTTCGCTGAGCTCCAGGCCCAGCGCCAGGCTGGCGGCCAGCTCCTTCTTGCAGGGCGGCGGGTAGGCGCCACCGTAGAGCAGCGCGTTGCACAGGCGCTCGGCGTCCGTCTTGGTGATGAGCCCGCACGAGGGCGCGGAGAAGGGCAGAATGCCCATGACTTTGAGGATCTCCAGCTGGTCGGCGGTGCAACGTGAACAGTAGATGTGCAGTTCGTCGCACACCGAGTTGATCTGCTGCAGTGAGAAGTCGCGCAGCACCGAGTTGAGGATCTGCGGCAGGCACAGGCGCTTCTCACCTCCCACCACGAAGCACGAGATGGTCTCCCCTTCCAGCACAGTCTCGCAGCGCTCGGTGGAGCGGTCCGACGGCATGAAGAAGGGCCCGGGTAGCACGGGCGGCGGCGGCTGGATGGCGGGCAGGTGCAGAACCGGCGGTGGCTCGGCGGCAGCGGGCACTGGGGCCGGCACCGCGGCCGCGCCTGCTTCCTTGGCGCTCTCCTTCTTGTAGGCCTCCTGCGCCCAGCGCGCCGAGAAGGCTGCCGGGCCGCCCAGTGAGCTCATGGAGCTCAGGTGGAACTGCTCCAGCGTCTTCTGCAGCCCCGGGTGCGGCTGGAAGCCGCCGCGGCCGCCCGCCGCCGCCTCCATGGCGCGATCGGGCTCCCCGGACCGCTCCCGATCCCGCGCGCCCGGGCCCCCACGACCCCCGCCGCCGCCCCGCGCTCCCCGGCGGCGCCCGCGGCCCCGGCCCCGGCCGCCCCCCGCCGCCGGCTCCCGGCCGATTACGGCCGTGGCCTCGCCCGGGGGCGCGAAGGGGAAGGCGGGCGGGGCGAAGGGGTCCCGCCGCTGGAGCCCGCCGCCGCCCGGGCCCGGCGCCACATCCACGCGCCCCGCGCCGCGCCCGCCGCCGCCCGGGCCCCCCGCGCGCCCCCCGCGCGCCCCCCGGGCTCTAGGCGCGGGGCATGCCCCGGCGCGCGCCGCCAACGCCAACGCCAACGCTCGCGGGCCCGGGGCTCGCGGGGGGCGCGCGGGCAGGTGCCGGCGCCGCGAGGCGCGAATTGCCGCGGCGGCCGAGGCCGAGGGGCCCGGGAGGAGCGGGGGCGCGGGCGCGGGGCCCGCCGGGCCGTCCTCGCGCGGCGCGCCGCCGCCGCCGCCCCGCTCCTCCCACCGCGCGGCGCCCGCCCGGCTCGTCCCGGCGGCGCTGGCTGGCCGCGTCGCGCCCGCCGCCGGCCCCCGGCCGCCCGCCCGCCGGCTCCCGGCTGCCCGCCGGCTCCCGGCCGGCCGCCGGCCCGCGCGCGCGGCTCCTGGGGCGGCGAAGGCGCCTCTGGCCCGCGGCCTCAGAGCGCGGCGGCGGCGCGGGGTTCGGCGCGCTCCGCGCACATCCTCCCGACGGCTCGCTCCGGCTGGGACTGAGCGCCCGGCGCTGAGCTCACGCCGCCGCGCGCCGCCCCGCCCCGTGCCGCCCCGCCCCGCCCCGCCCGCGCCGGCTCCGCCCCCTGCGCTGTTTGTTGCCGAGCGTCCGCCTCAGCCCGAGCGCCGGCCAGGAATGTGACCCACTCCCGGCCGGCTCTTCCAGGAACGCGCACTCCCCCTCCCGAGCTCGGCTCCGCTCGGCTGCGCTCGGCTCTGCCCGGCCCGGACTCGGCCAAGCTCGGCACCATCCGCCTGCACCTCGCCTCAGCTCGACTCCGCTCGGGCCCATCGGCCAGGCACTCGGCTATCCTCGGGCCCTCTGGGCCCCGCCCTGCGAAGGCCACTGGAGGCGGCCACGGCTGCGGCGCCCGGGGGGCCCCCCTTCCGGCCGAGGCCGCTTCCTGCGCGGCTGGGAAGGCGCCGGTCCTGCCGCCGCCGCCGCCCGGAGGCCCTGAAACCCACAGCGCCCCCACCACAACCGCAGACCAGCTGAGTGGCGGTCAGGGGATGATCTGCGAGGCTTCCACCCCTGGTCGTGGGGTCCCCGATCTACAGAGACTCCACGAAACACCCCAGAGACCCCTTTTGAAGGGGGGATGCCTCGGAACATGCCCCCAAGACGCCGGGGTTCTTCATTCCACGATACACCCCAGAGGTCCGCGCATAACTAGGACTCCACAAAACAAACAGGCTGCCGCTCCTAACGACAATGCCACAAAGCAGTAGGGTGCTCATACAACAGGGGTGTCAGGAAGCACACCTTAGCGTGTGCTTGGGGTCTCCACGCGACGAGGGTCACCAAAAGACACATCTCAGGAGCAGCCCCGACCCCACATGATAGGGGCACCACCACAAGACGCTCCAAGTCTCCATATGATTCAAGGACATATCTGAGGATGCCACAAAACCCTGGTGCCACACAACAGGGATCCCCAAGGTCTCAACTGGAGAAGGAGGCCCCCAAAGCACGCCCTAGATTTCCACATGCAGCAGGCATGCCCTCTCATACACAGAGCGCTACACTGTGACCTAGGCGACATACAACACAGGACAGAAGGCTACGATATTACACAGCCAGGACTGCTGCACCTGGAGACACCACAACGTTACTTAGGGATGCCAAGATGCAGGGGAGGCACGGCCATGCCAGTGCCAGTATGATTGGCAGGCAGTACAGACCACTCCATGACCCCCTGTGAGTCTCAGCCTTCAAGGCTGGAACCAGGTATCCTGTCTCTCTGTTAGGCATCCAGGTTGTGGCCAGAATGAGACACCATTGTCTGTCTGTCTGTGTACCTGGTGCCCTGTGAGAAACAAGCCAGAAAGGCCAAAAGGAACACATCCTGGCAGGGTGGCTTCCAAAGGAGGCAGCATACTGCAGACCTGGCACAGAGGCTCAAAATCAGAGGCCAAAGGACAGTCCAAGGAAACAGAAAAGTGGTAACTTTCCCACACACACACACAATACTAGGGCCCCCAAGCTGGCCTAGGTATAGGTGGGAGAGACCCTTTGTGCTTCATGGAAGTGAGTGAAACTCAGCCTGAGTGACCTTCACCTTGTGACCTGTTCCTCACCTCCTGGGTGAGATTGGGACCGGCCCAAAACCAGAACTCCTGGATGCATCTCTAGGCTGGCTTCAACTGCCCCTCCCTCCTGGGCAGGTGTCTGAAGAGACAGCCAGGCAGGACTTGAGATTCAAAGTGAGGAGTTCCATGTCTGAAAATTGGATAGTTCCCTTTGTATACACACACATCAGCCAGCACAACTGTGTTTTACAACACACCAGTACCAGGCTGGGTGGAGCAGAAGGGGGAGGGACAGTTCCTTGGCATCCCAATTCTTTCTCCCAGTTCATTCTTCTGTCCCCAAAATGAATATTCCCCACCTCTAGGCATCTCTTCTGTCCATACATAAGATAATTGGTAGGAACATTGTTTCCTTAAAGTTTTAAAAACAAAAGGAACTTATTTTTATCATGGAGAGGGCTTTGTTGGCCCATATTTAAACCCCAAACAAGTCAACATTTACTTGAGGTATTTACTTCTTTCCATGGGATTTGAATTCCATGTAATTCAGGCAAATGGTTATCCAAAGAAGGTGGCTAGAAAACCCCAGAGCACAAGTCCCCCAAAAAGCAAACACCTTCTCTTGTCCTTTGCCCAAGCAGGGCCCTGAGCACCAGCCATGGTAGACAAGAGTCCCTTATGCCCCTGTGTAGACAGATGCTGCATGCAACCTGTGCCTCTGGCATTGCCAGGCCTGAGCCAGAGACCAGCATTGGCCCTGAACTGCAGAACCCAGGGAAGCAGCCATGGCCAGGCTGCAGTTAGGGTACTGGTCCTAGAAGGGATATGGAGGAAAGGGGCCACAGATTGAGGGTGAAGGCCCCTAGGCAGGCAGACTTCTGTATCTTCTACCACCCTCAGTGGACTCTGAGGCCACTCCTCCCCCAACATGCTGGGATTTCTAAGCAGCCCAACCCAACCCACAAGGGTTAAATCAGCTGTGACAGAGCTCACAGGATTCCATGTTCTCCCTGAGCCCATTGGAGAGCTTCCACCTGCTGGCCTTTCTCTCTCCAACCTCTCCCACAGCTGCTCCGACCCATCACCCAGTCATGCTAGGGGGCAGGCCATCACACAGGTAGGTGGAGGATCTAGACCACCATATTGGGTGTGAGAGTGGAGGCTTGGGCTTGCCTAGAGGAGCCCTGGCATGCAGATAGAGGCAGAGACTCCACTGAACCAGGGCCCATCCGCTCATTGTCTGGGTGCTACCACACTGGTATGCTCAGGCAGCCAGTACAATACTGTCCCTCTTCCATGAGCACATCTTGCTGATCTCCCTCCACCTCAGGTGTGAGCCAGGAATTGGAACCAGTGGGAAGGAGGCCAAGTTCTGGCCTGTGTGGCTTCCATTCTTGTGTGAGAGACAGACAATGAAGTACCAGACCTGCCCAGACAGGAGCAAGTGCATAAAGACCTGGGAAGCCAAGTGCTGGCTTTAAGCAGGGATGACCTTCTAGGGAGGGACTGCACAGGAGTAAAGAGCCAGGGACTTGGAGCTAGGATGACCACTCCAGGGTCAGAGAGACACCTAGAACTCGAGTATTCTAAGGAAGCTTGGGCCCAGCTGATGAAGTGCACTAAGAGCCACACCAACAGCTCTGCAAACACCTTTCCCACCCAGGACCACCTCTGCTCCTCCTGGCCCTCTGCCTACCGTCTCTCCTTGGAATAAGGAAAGAAGAACCTGCCAGTAGTGGTGCTGTATGTCTTCAGTCTCAGCACTCAGGAGGCAGAGGGAGGAGGATCACCATGAGTTCAAGGCCAGCCTGAAACTGCATAGTGAATTCCAGGTCAGACTGTGCTAGAGTAAGACCCCTCCCTCAAAACCCCCCACAAAAAAATTTTAAAAATGAAAGAACGAAAAGAGAAGAAAAGGGCTGGAGAGATGGCTCAGTGGTTAAGGTGCTTGTCTGCAAAGCCAAATGACCCAGGTTCAATTCCTCAGTACCCATGTAAGCCAGATGCACAAGGTGGCGCTTGAGTCTGAAGTTTCCTTACAGTGGTTAAAGGCCCTGGCTCACCCATTCTCATTATTCTCTCTCTCTCTCTCTCTCTCTCTCTCTCTCTCTCTCTCTCTCTCTCTCTCTCTCTTAAATAAATAAATGAAACGAAAAGAAGACCCAATAGCAGCCAGGCACACTGCCATTGTCAGTGCAAAGTACCTTTCAAAGCCTTTACTATGAGCTAGGTGTAGTGGTAGATCATGCCTATAATCCCAGTGTTCAGTAAACTGAGGCTGGAGGATTACTGAGAAGTTGAAGCCATCTAGGTCTACCCAGCAAGATCTAGGCTAACCTGAGGGTTACAGAGTGAACCTTTACATGTATGAAATTGTCAAAAATAAAATAAAATTAGGGGCTGCAGAGATGGCTCAGTAGTTAAAGGCGCTTGCTTGCAATGCCTGCTGGCCCTCATCCAATTCCCAGCCACTCACATAAAGCAAGACAGACATTCATTTGCAATGACAAGAGACCTCGGTGTGTGTGCATGCATGCAAATACACACAATATATATTTAAAAAATAAGTAATTAAAATTACAGCTCTTTTCCTAAAAAGAAAAAAAAGTTCATTATGAAGCAGAACTTACTTCAATAACATGAGCTTGAATGAAAGACTTTACCCAGTTGTCTAATTGGTTTTCCACCAAAAAGAGAGAGATTGAGTCTAATTCATTTATTCAGAAGTCAATTCCCCGGAAGCGGGGTCTGAGGAGGTGAAGGAGGAAAGGGGAGCCCAGACCCAGGCAGTGCTGTGACAAAACTCTTATTTAGCCCTAGGGCATGAGCAGTGGAGTCCTCAGCCACCTAGGTTCAGAGCCAGTCCCTGGCTGGGGCAGTCCTCGGCAAGAGAGGAGCACCTCAACGCTGAGGAACATGGCAGGACTACAGACTGATTCTAAACTGAGCTTACATGAGAGGAAACGGGTCCAGCTTTCTCACTGTTAGAGATGAACTTTAAAAATATGGAAAGAGGGCTAGAGAGAGGCTCAACAGTTAAGGCATTTGACTGCAGAGCCTAACGACCTGGGTTCTATTCCCCTGCACCCATGCAAAGCCAGATGCACAAAGAGGTGCCTGCATCTGGAGTTCGTTTCAGTGGCTGGAGACTCTAGCACAACCATTCTCTCTGTCTGTCTCTCCCTTCTCTCTACTTGCAAATAAATAAATAAATATTTAAAAAAGAAAAGAAATATGTAAAGAAGCTGGACACGGTGGCACATGCCTTTCATCCCAGCACTTGGGAGGTAGAGGTAGGAGGATAGCTGTGAGTTCCAGGCCACCCTGAGACTACATACTAAATTCCAGGTCAGCATGGGCTAGAGTGAGACTCTACCTTGAAAAAGCTATATATATGTGTGGATAAAAAGGAGGGTTGGGAAGATGGCTTAGCAGTTAAGGCAATTGCCTACAATGCCTAAGGACCTGAGTTCAAGTCCCCACTATCCATGTAAACCAGATGCACAAAGTGGCATATGCATCTGGAGTTTGCAGTGGCTCACAGGCCAGCTAGCCTGGTATTCACAGCAGCAAACGAGACCCTGCCTCAAAGGAGGTGGAAGGCAAGGAAGGACCAATACGGGAGGCTGCCCTCTGACCACCACATGTGTGCTATGTGTACACCCACATAGACCTTAGCTTTTAAGAAATTCCATTTTTCTGAAAGGAACGAGAACCTGTAGAGAAATGGCTGACCCCAGAAAGGTATTGGATAAATAAGAAGAAGGGCTCCAAGCATGACAGAGACGCTTTCAGAGTCTCCCGCTGGCCAGCTCAGACAGTAGCAGATAACAGCAATGGATTATAATCAAAGAGTAAGATAAGAAACCACAAGTCCACACATACTTTTATATTTACTAAACCATTAACACTGAGAAACTGGTTGAGAAATATTTGCATATTCAGAAATATTTATGCATAATACAAAACGCTGACTTCTCAAAAGGGAAAATGGTAAGTTCCCAGTGAACATTCTGGCAGCCACACTTTAACTGAGCCACTAAAGTGGACACCTTAAGTAACAGGACTAGTGGAATTCCTGCTCCACTTGTCGGGGTGTGGAGCCCAGAGGGCAAACAGCTCAGACTGAGCCAGAAGGATAGAGGTCTCCAAGAAAAAATGGAATACGAACGCCTTTGACTGTTTCAACTGTGTAGACAGCTTATGGGAAGATGAAAGAGGAATTAATTTAGGTCCAGAGGAAACTCAGCAGATGAAAAAAGAAAGCAAGGCAAATATTAACTTCAGGAAAAACAAAGAGGATATCTAAGGAGGGTTCACTACGGAGCTCAGCAGTGAGTAGTATTTACATAGCTATTACAGTGTAAATGACAACCAAAATTATGAAATAGCTCATGTGAGAAAATAAAAGAAAGTAAGGTGGGTGGAGGGCTTGGTAGGAGCTTCAGCTTCAACCTTGGTTATATCTCACCATGTTTTTTTTTGTTTTTTTCGAGGTAGGGTCTTGCTCTAGTCCAGGCTGACCTGGAATTCACTATGTAGTCTCAGGGTGGCCTTGAACTCAAGGCAATCCTCCTACCTCTGCCTCCTGAGTGCTCAGGAGGGCTACATGGTGAATTCCAGGTCATCCTAGGATAGAGACCCTGCCTCAAAAAAACAAAACATTGGGCTGGAGAGATGGCTTAGTGGTTAAGGCGCCTGCCTGCAAAGCAGAAGGACCTGAGTTCAGTTCCCCAGTACCCACATATAAAGCCAGATGCACAAGGTGCGCATGTATCTGGAGTTTGTTTGCAGTGACTGGAGGCCTTGGCATGCCCATTCTCTCTTTGTCATTCAAATAAATAAATAAAATATTAAAAAAAAAAAACAAACATTGAGCTGGGTGTGTTGGCATACGCAGGCCTTTAGTTCCAGCACTCAGGAGGCAGAGGTAGGAGGATCCACCTGAGTTCAAGGCCACCCTGAAACTACAGGACTACAGAGTGAATTCCAGGTCAGCCTGGGCTACCTACCTTGAAAAAAAAAATCAAAATCAAAGTTAAAATCATAAAATGGTTAAACTTATGGCAATGAAATCACTATCAAACTTCCTAGACATGGCACTTAGATTTACTTTTATATTTTATTTATTATTTATTTATTTAATTCGCAAGCAGGAATAGAGAGAACAGAGGCAGAGAGAGAGAGAGAGATGAGAGAGAGCAAGAGAGAGAGAGCTTGTGCGGGAGAGAGAAAAGATGGCTGTGCCAGGGCCTCCAGGCACTTCAAGCGAACTCCAGACTAATGCACTACTGTGCATCTAGCTTATGTGGGCACTGGGGAATTGAACCCAGGCTGAAAGTCTTTGCAAGCAAGTGCCTTTCACCACTGAGACATCTCTCCAGCCCCATACTTATTATATTTCATATCATTTTATTTTATTGTGGTTCTGAGACCTGAACCTAGGGCCTTATGAATGCTGAGCAAGCATTCTAGCACAGAGCCTCAGCTTGGTACTTAGATTTTTTTATTTATTTTTTTTTTGGTTTTTCGAGGTAGGGTCTCGCTCTAGTCCAGGCTAGACCTGGAATTCACTCTGTAGTCTCAGGGTGGCCTTGAACTCACGGCAATCCTCCTACCTCTGCCTCCCGAGTGCTGGGATTAAAGGCATGCGCCACCACGCCCAGCTTAGAATTTTTTTAAAATATAGTTTTATTTATTATTTGAGAGGGGGGGACACTGCAAACAAACTCCAAACACATGCGTCACTTTGTATATCTGGCTTTACATGGTACTGGGGAATCGAACCCAAGCCATCAGGCTTTGCAAGCAAGTGCCTTTAACAGCTGAGCCATCTCTCCTGCCCTGGTACTTAGAATTTTATAGTTTTCAATTTATATACAAAAAAATAAGAGCTGGGTGTGGTGGTGCCCGCCTTTAATCCCAGCACTCAGGAGGCAGAGGTAGGAGGATTGCTGTGAGTTCAAGGCCACCCTGAGACTACATAGTGAATTCCAGGTCAGCCTGGGCTAGAGCGAGACCCTACCTCCAAAAAAAAAAAAAAAAAAAAAAAACAAGCAGTGGGCTGGAGAGATGGCTCATCAGTTAAGGCCCTCACCTGCAAAATGTAACGACCGAGTTAGATTCCCCAGTGCCCATGTAAAAGCCAGATGGACAAAGTGGCACATGCATGTGGAGTTCATTTGCAGTAGCTGGATGTCCTGGCATGCCCATTCTCTCTTAGTCTATTCCTTTCTGCTTACAGCCGGGCGTGGTGGCGCATGCCTTTAATCCCAGCACTTGGGAGGCAGAGGTAGGAGGATCACCATGAGTTCAAGGCCACCCTAAGACTAACATAGTGAATTCCAGGTCAGCCTGGGCTAGAGTGAAACCCTACCTCGGAAAACAAAACAAAACAAAAGATCTAAACCCTCCTTTCTGCTTACAAATAAATAAATAAAAATAAAATATTTTTAAAAAATCAACAATAAGGGGCTGGAGAGATGGCTTAGCAGTTAAGGCACTTGTCTCTGGTGCCTAAGGCCCCCGGTTCAATTCCCCAGGACCCACATACACCAGACCCACAAGGTGGTTGTCCTGGTGTGCTCTCTCTCTCTCTCTCTCTCTCTCTCTCTCTCTCTCTCTCTCTCTCTCTCTCTCT